>PVKE010016996.1:0-31288 GCA_004027555.1 Craseonycteris thonglongyai
GGGAGGGAAGGGGAGGGGAGGGGAGGGGAGGGGAGGGGAGCCTGGACGGAGTATACCAACTTTCAGCATGCGGGATTATGGTGATTTTTTTCTTCTGAACAGAGAGCTAAGTTTTTAAAGCTTTCTGCAATGAATTTTAAAATCAGAAGAGAAATGACACATCTGGGAAACGAGCCCTGAAGGGTCCAGGCCCCAGGGGACTAGACAGAGTGGTCCTGCTGGAAGACCCCAGTCCCACGGTGGCTTCTGCACTGTCCTCGAGGCAGAGGGACCCAAGACGCACACCAAGGTGGCGTTTGCAAACCTCGGGCTCCTTCCTGACCAGCTGTCGCCCCTCCTCCTCTGTCACTTACTCCGGGAGGTCATATGGTGCCACCCGTGTTCCCTCTGAGAGGTGCCCTCATTACAGCCAGCTGAGGGGACAGAGGCTGTGTACCCAGAGCCCACTTGTCCAGGGTGTTCAGAGCCCAGGCTTCTAAGGTAACAAAAGCGCTCTGTGCTTTTTCAACTCCTCTCCCCCATGGAGTCCCCATCCCACTTCTCCTTTTAGTCTCCTGTTCCTCTCAGGGCCCTGCATCCTCACAGTGTCCTCATGGTAGGACCCACCTCAGTCTCCTTCAACCCTCAGCAGGTCCTAAGAACTTGACCTCAAATCAAAACCAGCTTCTCAAATCTTTTCTTGCCTCTCTGTTCCCTACCTCTTCCTATTTCAACCTCCTTACATTCAGTGCCTCGATGGTCCTCATCCCACAGTGCCACGCCACAGAGGAGAAAAATACTGGGATCGTGTTTCTCTCCTTAAAATTACTTTGATGACACTGTCCTTCCCTCACACCAAAGCTTACAGGATAAACTCCAGCTCCCTTTCCCTGCAGCTCACAGCCCTCTGGGCTCCGTCCTGGCACAGCGGCCTGTGTGCTCTTCTCCCAGCCCCCGCTCCCCTGGCAGACATCACTAACTGATCGCAGCACTCTTCCGTCTGCTAATCGAGGATGTGGCTTCTGGGTTGTCTTCAGGACCACCTCTCAGGCACCCCAAAACAACTGATCACAGTTGGCCATCTGGAATCCACTCCTCACCCAAAAGTCTGTGCCTGTCTGTCTCTTACCCACCCCATTCTCCTCCTTCCTGTCCAGCCACACGGAGTCTGTCCTCATGTCACATTGGGATAATCAAGGAGGGTTTGATAACGGGACTGACTACACAGGTATGAGCAGTGGGGGGTCCCCCGGAGACAGTACCTTCTCCAGAACTCGCAATAAGAGGGCTTTTACCACCCATCCCTCAGCCTAAAGGGTCAGCAAACCCCCCAAGGAGGCAGCTGCATTGAATGGTGACCTCTGGTGGCGGGACACAGCTAACTGCAAGCAACACTCAGTGGAGGGATCCGGAGCATTGCCCCCCACCCCCCAGCACACGCCTGGGAGCCACTCTGCTTGAAGCCAAAGAAGGCTGAAGGGCTAAGAACCCTCCAGCAGATCCCACAGGGCAGAGTGGAGCTGAGCGGAGGTCTGGGGCTTTGGGGAAGATCCCAGGCCGTGGAAGGGTGCCCTGCTCAGCCACACAGAGAAGAAGAAGGGGATGGCAAGGCTCACAGCTGAGCACGCGGGTCGCTCATTCTCAGGCCCTGTGCTGTTGCTCACAGTTCTGTTCGCGTGACTTTCCCACCAGCTTCACCTGTCCACACGCCCAGAGCTGGAGCTCGTCACCAGGGAGATGTCTGGGGGAAGACAGAGCCACCGCTCCCATTTGCAGGACAAGGACCTAGAAGCAGAGTGGGCATTTCTGACCCAGCGTCACCATCTTCAGCCAAGGGTCTGTTTGTCCTCCCTGCGTGGCCTCCCCACTGTTCCTGACCCAAAGGGGCCAAGTAGGAAACAAGCCTGTGCCCTGTCGGCTGAGCGAGGGAGTCAGAGTGTGACATTTCTTGGGTGTTTCATGCTTTGTCTAAAAAATAGTTAAAACATGCACCTTACTCTATATCTGTCTTTGCTTTGATATCAAAGCAGCGGTTTAATGCCCATGCCGTTGCATAGAACTGGCACTCAGGAAACTGGCTTGTGTCTCTGTGGCATCTCCTTGTACCTGACCGGCGGCCATACCTCCGCCCAGTCGCACCTCACGGTTCCCCCGCTGCCACCCAGACCTGGTTCAGGAACGCGGGTTTGAGAAGCGTCCTCGCTGGCTGTGGCCAGCAGGCTTGCAGCGGGCCCCAAGGATCACTTGTCTTCTGTTGCCTTTCAGGACCTTGTCCCTCCTGGCCGGTGATTAAGCACAGAAACTCCTGCGGCCACACTTGGGGAGTGTAAGTGGGCCGGCCCTGGGTAAGGCAGACTCTGACATCAGTTGACCTGTCTCTGGGTCTTTGTCCAGTGTGTCCACTTGGGCCTCTGAACGTCTGCCTCACCCTCAGTCCCTTCTTTGTCCCTCCCTCCTGCATCTGTCCCCTCGGACCACGCTTGGACCGCTTCCGATGCCAGCAGAATGTGAGATCTCCCAGCTCACGCCAACGTGACTTAACCCACATCTTGAGAAACTGGTTTGTGCCATGGTCTGTCCTGGCCCCTGGGCCAGGTGAGCAGGACACAGCCCCTGCTCTCTGGTCCTCCCATATACATATAAGTAGCTAGAGAGACTGCATATGACAAGGAAATGACACTGGAGTGTGCTGAGAGCAATCCTACACGTAGGTATACAGAGCAGAGGGGATGGAGGTTAATGTGTGTGTGTATCAGGGAAAGCTTCCTGTAGGAGGTGGGGGTAGAGCAGTGTTTTCAAGTGAGGGTCGTGGTCTTGGTCTATAGCTGCTTGAGTCTTCGTTCAGGAGGATCGTTTCTTCTCTATACATGGGCTGGGCTGGGCTGGGTGATGCCCTGTTTGGATCGAGGTCCGGGGCTGAGCCACGTGGAGACAGAGGGGAGGCAGGGAGACCATGGAGGAGGCCGCTGGCAAAGTTGATAAATGGGGCTGGGCCCCTCCGTGGTGTCCACCTGCATTTCACATGAGATATTCAAGAGGGTCCCAGAGGCCAGGGCCACCTTCCTCCACCACGAAGGGGAGGGGCCCTGAGAGAGGCAACTACCCACCTTTCTCGTGATCGGGCTGGAAGTTTTCCAACCAGCACCCCCACATCAGAACCCCGGTAATCCTAATAAATCGTCGCACCTCCGAGCCCAACGCCCAGAGGTGGCTGGGGCACGTTAACAAGGCCCTCGGAGAGCAGCAAGATGCTGCTACAAAGTAGCAGTGCGGCCGGAAGCCAGCCAGCGGTGGCCCTGTTTATTTCCAGCCCCGATCTGAGCCAAGCTCGTTACCCTCACCCAAACGTGTTCCCCTAATGATGCTCCAGCGGAGCTAGGGGCACACGTCCTTATGGTCTGTGCAGCCGGGGCTCCTAATCAGAAGTCATAATAGAAATTAAGAACAGCCTATTAGGCTCCTTCCCCTGGCCCCAGCCCCTCCATCCCTCCAGCTCGTCCAAACTGGCTCGGGACCAGGAGCGCTAGGCCCTGCAGCGAGGCCCGAGATTTATTCCAAGCGCGCTGCCCTGGCAAACAGCAGCAATTCCCCTGCTCCCGGCCCACTAATGAACATCTGCTGCTGGTTCCTGGGAGTTCAAGGACTTTGGGAGGTGGCTTGGAAGTGGTATAATCAGAAACCAAGCACTGCTGCCACCTCTCCTCCAGAAAGCCACAGGCAAGCCCACCTCTGAGCCTCTGGGTCCACGTTCTGCTTCCAGGAATGACCTTGCTTGCTGCCAGCGCCTTGACCCCGCCAAACCCTCTTGGCCCCAACACTCAGCTCTGTGCGCCCTGGTCTGGGGGCCTTTCCGAACAGCCCCCGAAGCCAGGCAGGCCCCTCCCTGTGCTCCCTGAAAGCCTCTCCCGGAGTTCTCCTGGCCCGTTTCGTTTGTCTCTGAGGCCGAGGGCTCAAGGCCAGGCATCAAGTTGGCCTTATTGCAAGTTCGTTGAATGAATCTATGTGAGGTATAGGAGTAGGAATATCAGAAAGAAACAGCGCTGGCATCTCAATGTCTTCCCTTTGGCTAAATGTTCATGGGGTGTAAGTTCAGCTCCTAGAATTAGCAAGCTCAAGGTGGTCACTCATGCTTCCCTTCCTGAAGACATTAGCCACACCCTGCCTGTCCCCACAAGAGACGCAGGCAGCCAAAGGCTAAGCAGCATGGCGTGGCCGTGCCCACGGCGCTGCAGCAGTGAAGGCTCGCGGTACTCCAGCCTTGCATGCCGGGGGCGGCAGCCGGGCTGGGGTGAAACATGGGCTTTCTGCACATTTCTGTCTTCATGATCTCTGAGGATGATCTGCAGGCCTGCCTGGCAACAAGAGGCGGTGTGATGGGGGTGAAGGCTCCCCTGTCACCTGGGGCATCTCAGTTGAAGATAGGAAGGATTTAATTCTTCCATTTTGCTGCCCAAGGGGAGGGAGGCGGGGTCAGTTAGCTTTGTCTGGGAGCAAGCAGCTAGGATGGAAGGGGATGGTATCTTCAATAGCCTGGCTGAACAGTTGGTCCCGTTGGTGCCAGGGGCCAGGCTAGTCCCGGGAAAGCAGAGGGCCCTCCGCCCTGGAAGGCCGAGAATGACCGAAGCCGTGCCGTCTCCTCTACAGGATCGGACCTCCGGGCAGATCTCAGTGGAAGGGTCAGGAAACACTCCATGTGCAAATGGATGTGCAGGGCACACGGGCTCATGGGCAGCTGAACCGTGGGGACCAAGAGCACTTTTAAACATGCGATATTGTTCTGTGGCAACGCACCTGCCCTCCCAGAAGACAAGCAGAAGTTCATGCATTCGCAGGTCCAGCAGGCATTTTCTGAGCCTTCGTCCCAGTCCTGGGGCTATTGCAACAGCAGGCGAACTGCTCAGGGTCTAGGCCAAGCTTGTCCAACCTCGGCCCACGGGCCACATGAGGCCAGGGCAGCTTTGAATGCGGCCCAACACAAATTCATAAATGTTCTTAAACTAGTGAGATTTTTTTATGATTTTTTTTTTAGCTCATCAGCTATTATTAGTGTTAGTGTATTTTGTGTGTGGCCCAAGGCAATTCTTCCTCCAGTATGGCTCAGGGAAGGCAAAATGTTGGGCATGCCTGGCCTAGGCCTTTGTAAATCTCCCAGGGTGAAAAGAAAGGCCTTTAACAAGCCCACAACTTGAAGCGTAAGTACAAACCGGGACTAGTGCAATGTCTCCGCTATAGGCCAGTTCGGCAAGGTGAGTCTGGGAAGGTGTCTCTGAGAAAGTGGCATTTGAAGCAGGGGCTGAATGGTGGGGTTACCTGGTGGGGGAAGTGAGGCTTCAGGAAAGGGGAGCTGTCTGAGGAGAGGCCCTGGGCTGGCTGGAGACTGATGGAGTGGAGCCAGGAGAGGGGACAGGGTGATGACAGAGTGTGGGTGCTTATTATGGGGACAGGGGACACATAATCAGATGTGCAGGCTGTGGGGTAGAGAACCATAGGAAAGGACAAGTTAGCATCAGTCCTGGGGAGAGGTGAGGGTGGTAATAAATAGGGTGACCAGACGTCCCGCCTTTGGCGGGACAGTCCCGATTTTTAACAATTTGTCTCGCATCCCGCAGCATTTTAAAAACGTCCCGATTTTTGGAAAGAATGCACGACAAGCTAGGGAACGGCAGGAGATAGACCAAATTTTTAATCAAGAACCCCCTCCCCCCGATCAATGGTGTCCCGCTTTACCAATGTTAAAATCTGGTCACCCCAGTAATAAAGCAACTGGCCAACAGTGGAGTGGCCAGCAGTGGGTGGTGGGCTAGCGAGGGAGGTTTGAGCCAAGGCGACGTCCAGGCACCCCTGACTGGTCTCCATGAAGGGGTGGAGGGAAAGGCTGGGCGGGCGCGGGTCTGAGGAGGAGGGTCACTGAGTGTTCTTCAGGCAGCAGGGCCCTGCTGCCACCTGGAGACACTGGGACTGAAGCTGGGAGTTGGGGTGGGGGGTTGTCCTCAGGGAGGGAAATGGAGAGACAGAGACAGCCAGGGCGCCGTGGCCCGGCTGAGCCCATTACACGTAGCCACACGGTCCTCCCTCCACCTGTCTCTGGAGCACTAGCCCACCTCCCTGACTTCTGCAAGCCAGAGCACATTCCACCAGCTCGAAAAACAAGCAGTCCTGGTTTTAAAACAAGTGCATGAGAGAGGACGCTTTTTTTAGGTAAATGATGAGGGATATTCAAAATAAGTCACAAACTGAACAAAAACATGAAGTGAGAACTTGAGAGCAAATGAGCGCTAGCCCAGAATTATCCATGTGAAGCAGTTGATAACCCCCCCTGTATGCGGCCTCCTGCTAGCAGATGGCTCCCGTCTGAAGCTTATCTGGGCCCAGGGTCTCCCAGGGACCTGCTAGGGCGGAGTCCTCTAAGCGCAGTTCTGGTGGGAACCAGCAGCACCTGGGAGCTGGTTAGAAATGGTAATTCTGGGGCCCAGACCAGATGCGCTGAATCAGAGTGTGGGTGGGCCAGCAAGAGGTGTGTGTGTGTGTGTGTGTGTGTGGTTGAGTTGGAATTTATATACAATAAAATGAACAGTTTTAAGTGTACAATTCGGTGACATTTCATGAACTAATTTCTGAACAGTTGCATCACCACAAAGGAAACCTGTACCTGCAGAGTGGTTATTCCCCACTCCCTGTCCCCAGCCCCTGCCAATCACCAATCAATCTCCCTTCTGTCTCTGTGGGTTTGCCCATTCGGGATTTCGTACAAATGCAGCCGTACAGCATGCGGCCTTCCGCGTGGGCTTCCTTCCCTCGGCAGCGTGTCTCGGGGTTCCTGCACATGCTTCATGTGCGGGCACTGGACTCCTTGTCTGGTTGAGTCATATTTATGGTGACCAGACGTCCCGCTTTTGGCGGGACAGTCCCAATTTTTAACAATTTGTCCCGCGTCCCGCGGCGTTTTAAAAAAGTCCCAATTTTTGGAAAGAATGCACGACAAGCTAGGGAACGGCGGGAGATAGACCAAATTTTTAATCAAGAACCCCCTCCCCTCCCCCCGTCAATGGTGTCCTGGTTCGCTCGGCCGCTCGGCCACTTGGCCCTCCCTCAGGGCTGTGCTCACAAGCATTCCGGGTGGGTTATGATTTGAGCTTACATGTAGTAACGGTACAGCATTTTGGAAATGTTCTCCTTGGCCAGAACACTTGTCAGTTCAGCGTGGATACTCTGTGTTCTCCCCAAAACCAAGTTCAGCAGGGAGGGTCCAGGACAAGGCTGCCGGAGCGGGGTGACCCCGGGGGTTTTGTGCTGTTACTCCGGGCGTGAAGCCTGGCTTTGTCACTAATAGCTCTGGGTGACCCTGACAAGTGCTCTTCCCTCTCTCAGTCCCAGTTCCTGGCCCATGAAGACTGGTAGAGAGAACCAGGAACCAGGCTCAGGAACGAGGCTGTTATTTGCTGGATCCTGTGAAACTGCCTTTGTTGTAGCTCCAACAAAGTGGGATGTACCTGGGGTCAGACCTGCGTGGGTTGAGAAGCTGGCATTTTATTCTGAATTCTGTAGAGGCCATTGGAAGGCTTTAGGCAAGTGAGTGACATGAGCCAAAGTATTTCATGAAAAGACCCCTTTGGCTTCTGGGGGATAATAGGTCAGGGATGCATTCCCTTTTCTTCAGGTCCTGGCAGCTCTCACCCCCGCAGAGGTGGCTGAGTCCTCTGAGACCCTCACTGAACTGGCCACGGACCCTGTGAGATGGGTGCTGCTCTTGTGTCCATTCTACAGATGAGGACAATGAGGTCTCAAGAGACAGATGCAAACCGCGCTGCCTGCTAACCCCATGTGCTTCCCTGACAGCGAGCTGCCCTGGGCAGTGATGTGGGAAGTGGTCTAGGCCTCCCGGTCACCGGACCCTGCCTTGTAGTGGCACAACCTGACACCAGTCCTCTGGGTCACTGTGGAGCTGGGCAGGAACCTGGTCACACATCAGGCACTCCAATAGCAGCCTGTTAAACACTTCTGAGTATGAACCCCATTTTGACACACACAAGCTGTGTGACCTTGGCCAAGCCACTTAACCTTTCTGAGCCCCCACTTCCTCACCTACAAAGACAGAATAGCCATGGCACCTGCCCCTCACGGTCATGGGGAGAATTAGAACACCATGTTTTCTGTTCCCAAAGCCTGGCCAGGCTGGTTTGCCTCCTTCCCACTCCTTGGCCACTTGCAGGCTGCCCAGGCCGATGCTTGTCCCTGCGCTCACCCAGCTGAGGTTCCTCCTCCATGAGGAAGTAGAGGCCTGGGCTGCAGGAGACCGAGCCCGAGCCCGACCCCGCCGGCAGGCAGCGCCTTTACCGGAGCAGCCAGGTGAAGGACAGGCAGTGATGTGAAGGGGAAGCTGTCCCGCTCACTGCCCTCGGAACCTCAAGGAAGCCAGTGACACACCGGAGTGTGGACATTAATGCAATCGAAGGGTAATTCAATCACTTTATAGAAGTTGATCTGTCCTTTTTATTACAATTACTGTCGGCTGGGGTGTTTCGTTCCATCCTGGAGAATAAACATCATTTATCATACTTGTAAAGATTAGCCCCCGACAGCTACGGCTCTTGCTTTGCATAAATGTGTATTAATGTCGGCCTTGCCTGCGGTGTGGGGAGAGGTCTATATTTCACAAGACTGATTAGGCCCTGTCACCACTGCTTTAAGTAATGTCTTATCATGACTGATACACCCCGACTGCAAAACAGCAGCCGGGGCAGTGGGGCTGCTCCAGGCAATTTATGGCCGCACTGGAGTGAAAAGCAGCCCAGGAAGGTGGGCAGCTGTTTCCTCAGGCTGAAGCCCATCCCTGACCCTGGGGACCGCCCTCGGCCCAAGGCCCCTGTCCAAGAACCAAAGGCTGCCCCTGGGGGGGTCAGGCCGGCCCACTCACCACTGCGGAGCCCCCAGCACCCTAAGTGCCCCGCTCTGAGACCGCACTACGGCTCTCTCTCCTTTCCTCTACTTCGGGGTGACATCCACCAGCCCCCTCCCTGTCGGGAGCACCTTGGTGATCGCCATGCCCAAGCTAGGGTCCTGGCTTCCCCTGGCCACCAGGGCCGATGCCCACATCGGTCTCCAGCCCCAGCCTGTCTCCTGGGTTCAGCCTGTTGTCCATGATGTTCTACTGTGTCACTAGCCTCCTACCACATGCGTCCTTCCACCTGTCCTCCACATGACACTGCCCGTGAGACAGCGCCCAAGCTCCTTGAAACCAGGCTTTCGGGCCCCCCAGGGACCAAGCACTGTCCCTTCCTCTCCTCCCACTGTCAGACCCTGCCGCCCCAGCCTGGCCTAGCTTGTCCCCCACTGGGTGATCCCACACGCTCTCTGGACCAAGCCTACCCACTGAGCCCCGCGCCTGCTTCCCACCCCAGACTCTGTCCCCTCCCCAGCCCAAGCCCGGCCCTGTGAGTCTCTCACCCTGCCCCCTCGATGGCTTTCCCCTCATTGACATCATGGAGCAGCATTTTGGACAGAAAATGTGGAGGAAGGACTGACTTCACAGGGCGCACACACACTGCAAGTCAGAGCATAGGTGCAGAAAACGTTTGCCCTGTTAGTGATTTATTGTTTTATTTGTGTTACATCTGTGAATTCATTTGGTTCTATAGCTCCATAGGACTATAAGTGTAAGAAGTTTATACCCCATATATGTGCCTCTATTTAAGAACTTATAATAAATATGATGTAAAAAAACACCAGAGCTTTCTTTTTCCCTTTCTACTGAGAGGACCTGGATTTTGTTTGTCCTGTCCACCTGTATCCCAGCACCTTGGGACATAGTAGGTGCTCACTAAATGTCTGTGAAATGAGTGGACAAAGCGCGAGAAGGATGGTGTTTATGTGGATGGAGGTTGGGAATCTTGGAAGCACAAAGTAGATACCATGTGGCTATTTGCTAAGCGAATGAACCACTGAACGAACGAGCTGGTGTATGAACAAGTGAATGAGTGAAGGCTTGTTCACTGAGAACGTGGATTGGGGCGGGTGAGCAGGGCTCCGTCAGCCACCTGACCCCATTCAGACCCGAAATGTGAGGCTACAGCCAGCCTGGCTCAGGCTCCGGTCCCCCTTTGGGGTCTACTCCTGCCTTGGTGTCCCCAGACCTATCTGGTCCACTGTTCCCCTCCCCCCCACCCTCTCCCCACTCCTCTGCCCCCTCCCCATCCTCTCTGCACTTTTCCCCCCCTCCCCCAACTATCCCCCTCCCCCATCCTCTCTGCACTCCCCCCTCCCCCATCCTCTCGCACTCGGGTGGGTTCTCCTGCTGTCATCTGGAGGCTCTCAGGAAGGGTCTGGGCTGGTTCCTCCCCCTTTTGTCACCTTAGGGAAAGGCAGTGGAGAGGGGCTTTGCTGAGGTGCACACCGCGCAGTTCATCCACTTAAAGTGTACACTTCAATGCCATGGTTCCTAGTGCAGATGTAGACGTGTACAGCCATCACCACAGGCAACTTGAGATCATCTCCTCAGCTCAAAAAGAAACCCACGCTTCAGCTATCACATCCCCGTCTCTCCAGCCCCCTCCCTGCAGCCCCTGACAACTACTAACATGCTCCCTATTTTTATAGATGTCCCTGTTATAGATTTTCTTAGGAATGGTATCCACCACCTCCTCCTCCCCACTCTCCCTCTTCTTCCCCTTTATCACATTCTCCTCCTCCTTCTCCCCCTCCTGCTTGTCTTATAGAACAGGGACATGAGGCTGGAGGGGTAACAGGCATTTACGACTATGAAGCCAACTCAGGATGAAACCACGTTCCAGGGAGAGCAGAGTAGAAAGGTGTTCATAGAAGGCCCCTACCTCATTCATAGCACAGCAGAGCCCGTGGGTTAGATCTGGACGGTCTGCCTCCAGTTTCCATGTTACATGAGAAACAAAACAAAACAAACAAGGAGAGCCCTATTTGGCTGAGACCCTCCGTCCAGTTTCTGCCGCCTGCCAAATGACCGTATCCTTCCTGACAACACCCACTGAAGCCCTGAGTAAGCCACTTCCCCGCTCAAGAGGCAGCGTGAGGATTCCCACCTTCTGCCAAATGAAGTGAAGAGGCATTAGCCGGGAACTTATGGCCTTCTGGGGTCCGTCCCCAGTTCCGTCTGTGTCCTCAGGTAGGGGGATGTTGCATGTGGCTGGCCCCCCTCCACGCCCAGTTATATTGGCTGCCGTCTCCTTCCACCCTCAGCTGTTCTATCTGTCCATCACTCCCGCACCGCCCGCCTGAAGGCCCGCTGAAATGGTGCTGGTCTGTGCAGCACTCTGCCTGCCCCCAGCCCCCGAGGCCCTCCCGGCCAACTTGCGGGCTTGCCCCAGCACGTGGCTCTGTGTTGGTTAGTTATCTGCCTGGCCTCACCCCCTTCCCCTCCTGTACGATTCTTTCCTTTGTGCACCCACCCCTCCTCCGGGACCAGGACACTGCCTGTAGTCATGCCATAGGTGCTCCACAAGTGTCTTGTGGATCAGTGGGCACCGACACTAGGCAGCGACACTCTAATACTATGCTCTGATAGGGAAACATATTTCATGTAACACATAAACGTAATAATAAGTGTTATTTATTGGCCGTCTACTCTCTGAGAAACACTGAATTAGGCACTTAATTTGCAAAACGAATGCTTATATTTTTCTTTTGCAAACTCAAAAAGTAAATGTTCTCTGTTGAATACAAAAAATACATTCAGCCATCCAAAGTTGTACTCAAGCCCCTGCACTGGTAACATTTGGGTGAATATCTTCTAAGCTATCTATGGTATATTGTGTACAGAGAGGGAGGGAGAGAGAGAAAAGAGATTGTGATATTAATATCCTTAACAATGTTTTGTTGTTGTTAATTTTCAAATTGCTTGTTATTTTTCTTCTAGGCATCTTATTTATTTCTCAGATTTACACATATCCACATTCTATGCATTAGGAAACTCAGAGAAGCGAATTTGTGTGCCCAGGGTCAGAGAGCTAGGAGCACAGTGAAGGAATCTGCAACAGAGCTGTGGGACTCCAAAGCCAGCGTTCTTCCCACTTCACCCAGCATCTGTATCTCACCAGTGTTTGCCTCATACAGAAGATAAGCCACAGAGAATGCAAACTACACCTTTTATATGTGAATGAATTCGTGAACATGCTGTGCATACAGCTGTATTCACACACCTGTGTGCCTTAACCTGGAGTCTTAACCTGCAATCTGTAACCTCTAAAGAAGCCATAAATGGGCATCAGTGGCTAGGAAGCCCCCTGAAAATTTGTTCGCAAAGTTTTCTGTGTGTGTCTGAATGTTAGATTTAATGAGGGAAGATTTTTAACTTTCATGAGATTCTTAAAGGGCCTGTGACCCGCCTAAGCCAGGAGGCACTAGCATATGAATGCACATGTCTACACCAAGCCATCCTCTGTGCGGACAAGGCGCTCACACATCCCCAAGTGCTCCCGCTGAGCCAGCCTCTGAGCCCAGCCCCCACACCCTGCGTCCTTGGCTGAGGTTCTGCTCTGGGAGTTCCAGGTGCGACTGGTCTGGCTCAGGGTATGGATGTCCAGCCCAGAAAGAGAAGCCCCAGAGGGGTGGTCAGGGAGCCCCTGTGGACCGGGGACTACTAGTAGGGGCCAGTGGGGAGGGTCTGAGTTTCTGGAGGGCAGAGATGGCAATACTTTCTTCCACACTGTAATCCTAGTTCCTAGACTGAGGCTTGGTACATAGATGGTTGCCTGGATTATTATAGTTTGCCAGGGCTGCTGTCACAAAGACCGTAAATTAGGTGGTTTAATACAACAGAAACACACTGGCTTCCCAGTTCCAGAGGCTAGAAGTCTGAAATCAAGGCATCTGCAGAGCCATGCTCTCTCTGGAAGCCTTGGGGGTATTCCCTTTCGCCTCTTCTGGCTTCTGAGGGTGGCCGGCAACCTCTGTTGACCTTGGCTTGCAGCTGCGTCACTCTGGTCTCTGCCTTTGTCTTCACACACTCCCTGTGTGTCTGTCTTCGCATGGCCGTCTTCTTATAAAGACACTGGTTATATTGGATTAGGGGCCCCTCCACTCCAGTAGGACCTCACCTCAGCTATTTCCATCTTCAACGACCCTATATCCAAATGAAGTCACATGCTGTGGTATTTGGGGTTAGGACTTGAATATGTCTTTTTTATTTTTATTTTTTTTTGAAGGGTCACTATTCAGTCCAAAACAGTGCCCATTAAATGTTTGGTGAGTGAGTGGGAGAGACTCAGGGCTGTGTCAATGTTACTCTAATGAGGAGATTGCCAAGGAGGTAAAAGCGTGCTTATTAGAACGTGGTTTTTAGGTAACTGCTACTCCTTGGAAAGAAATCACAATTTATTATACAGGAATTATTGATCATGGAAGGAGAGCAAAGTGCATGTGAATCAAGGGAGGCAAAGCTATGCAAGTATCAACAGGAGAGAATGGGATTGTGTGGGCCCGGAGCCTGGAGCCAAGGCCACAGGTGCATCAGACCACAGTGCTCACAGTTCTTTTGTTGTTTCTCCATCTGGAAAAAAAAAGGCTGTTTTTCCACTTCTGCAGAACAAAGTAAATGTGACATATTTCACAGTTTTATGTAGCTGATGTCACGTACTTTTGACACTTTAATCACATTTTTGACATAACACTTGACCTTGTAACTTCACTGCTTTGAAGCTCACCTTAATAAAGCACCTGCTGTTTGAGCTAGCTGTGACGTTTGAAGTTGTCTAGAATCCCTAGGGAAAGCGAGATGGCTCAGCGAGTTAAGCGCTCGCTTTAAGCCCCGAGGACCAAGGATCGAATCCCGGCTCCGGCCCAGGCAGACCCACATGCTGAACTGGGGTGTGCTTCCCGAATGCGGTGAGGCCCCCAGTTCAGTTAAAAAAAAAAATAGAATTCCTGACACCCGTACTCCAGGGTCCCAAACAGTGAAGAGCTGGCTTACAAAACCATTACATAAAAGAAGCTGAGTGTTGGGCAGCCCAGCTCCACAGACAGCGATGGAGGCCCAGAACTGCCACTCCAGGACAGACCATTTGCACCAGGGACAACTGACATTCTAAAGAAGCCCAGCCCGTTACTCTGCTTTAGAATTTACCTGTCCCAGCTGTCCTCTAACTTCTTGCTGAAACAGTCACAATTTAGTGCAGGACACAGAAAACATGGTAGATATTTTAAGCAGAAAGGGATTTAATACAGGGAATTGAAGATTTACCAAGTCACGTGGAGGGGTAGAGGAGTGGGTTTCAGCCTGAGTCTCCAGGAATGACTACTGGAACACACTGGAAACACAGTGCTATCACAGTGGCCCAAGGGCTAGAAACACTGGCCCTGGTGACAGCTGCATGGTGTCCCCTGAAGCTGGTGGCTGGACATCAGAATGCTGAATCCAGCTGCCTTTGCAAACGCCTCTCAGCACTATGGAGCAGGAGGCTGGACCCTAGTCTTTCTTATTTGCCACAAGAGAGCAGCCCAAAGCTTTAGGAGAACGGCCTCCACCTCCCTCTGGCTTCTAATTGTATGAAAGTGCTTCTAATTGGCAAAATATTTTAAATCCAGGACTCTAACTACAAGAGAGTCTGGGAAATGTAGTTTAAGCTTTCAAATCTCCGCAGTAGGGGAAAGCGCTGTAGATGAGTAAGATCGAGGCTGGGGCTCACACAGTATCCTACATATTGGGATTTCCTATCATGTACTACAAATAGCCATTCCCTGGACAGAGAGGAAGCAGATCATGCGGATGTTCCAAGGGGAAGGGCTACAGAACTACAGCTTCCTCCCCAGGCGTAACTGTAAGTAGGTGCTCCTTTCTCTAACCTGGGCAGGGCTTTAATGGCAATCTAAAAAAGCAGCTTAGGGTAGGGCTGCCCAATGGAGCTATTGGCAATGATGAGAATGTTCAAACTGGCTCTGTCCAATACCGTAGCTGCTAGCCCCGTCTGGGCACTGAGCACTTGAAACCTCGCTAGTGTGGCGTGGGTGCCTGAGTGTTCCCTCTTTGTTCATTTAGATTTAAATGTACATCACCACGTAGTGCAGTGGCTACCCGATTGGACAGTGCACACTCAGAGGTGCCCCAAAAGACCAAGCTCGGGACCCTGACTTTCCTACTCTGCTGAAAGTTGATCCAATAGGCTCATAGGTTACAAAACAAAACAGTGGAGTCGGAGGCATGCTTAAAGAAGGGGTGACGTTCCTGAGGCAGGGGTGGCAGGAAGGGCCTCTCCTACTGGAAGAACTCCTGTGTTGGAGCTGAAGGAGGGAGCAGAGTCAGGGAGGTTCACCGGGAAGAGAAGCAGAGACCAAGAAGGAGCTCTTTCAGGCTTTAAAACAGGCAGGTCGATCCTCAGTCTGGAGAAGATTGAGGCGGGCTGAGAGCCTGGGTGTCGGTAGAAGAAATCAGAGAACAGAGAGTGAAGTGGCCTGTGGGACTGGCATTGGGACAACAGCTGGGCTTCTGTGATGCCAGTGACAAGAGCAGACAAAGGATTCGCTTTAGGCAACCCTGGTGACCCTATCTGGCCTGCATCTGTGACCGGAATATTTTAACTATTAATAGTAACCAAGAGTATTAGCTTTCTATCGCTGCTCTAACAGATTATCACAAACTAGGTGATAACGCAAATTTATGTTCTTACAGGTCTGTAGGTAGGAAGTCCAACCTGGCTCTCACTGGGCTAAAATCAAGGTGCTGGCAGGGTGGCATTTTTTCTGGAGGCTCCAGGGAAAGTCTAGTCCTTTGCTGTTTCCAGCTTCTATTGGCTGCCTGAATCTTTGGTTTGTGGTTCTTTCCTCCATCATCACAATGAGCTCTGTTCCTGTCATCTACTCTGACCCTGACCTTTCGGCCTCCCTCATACAAGAACCCTAGTGATTACACTGGACCGACCAGACAACCCAGGATAATCTCCCGTCTCAAAATCCTTAACTTAATTACGTGTGCAAAGGTCCTGTTGCCTAAGGCAAGAGAGTCACAGGTTCCGGGGATAACGCCGTGGACCCGCTCGGGGGCTCTCCTTATGCGGCCCACATACTCTATTCCCATCCCACCCCCTGCTCTTCGCTGTCACCCCCGTCTTCCTAGCCTTCTCTGCCCCAGGTCAGTTTGCATTCGTTGCCTCAGAAAAGGACAGCAGGACAATAAAGAAAACAAAGTCATTGCTTGCTTTTTAAGTTTCGAAGATCTAGTCTTGGGGGTCAGACGATGGCCAGGGAGGGAAACCTGACAAGAACAAGGTGCCATCAGAGAAACGCCCCCAGGTTGGGAAGCCAGGGGTCCGTGAGGAGAGGGCCTGTCGTCCTGCCTCTTTTGGCTGAGGGGGGGTGCATGTTGGACACTCAGTTGCTTGGGAAGGTCACAAGCAGAGGAAACTTGTGTCCCTAGCATTCAGGCTGGATCTGCTTTGCTGCAGTGACAACCCCAATCTTACTGGCTAACCAATAGGCATAATTCCTCTTTGTCACTCCCCATTCCTTGTGAGTAGACTGGGGCCCGGCCCACAGCTCCTCACTCCCGGATCCAGGCTCAGGGGAGCAGCCACCATTCAAAACGCCACACTCGTTTCCACTGCAGAAGAAAAGAGGGATGTGGCAAATTGCAGTGGGCTCTTCAAGCTTCCGCCAGAGGCTCTACTTGTCACTTGTCACTTTTCATTGTCCAAAGCAAGTCACAGCCTCCCCTAACTTAGAAGGGGCAGAGAAGTATACCCCTGCCCTGTGCCTGGAAGGAGAATTGGAATTGTTTGGTGATCAGAGCTAATAACCACCAGGGTTCCTTCCCGGGGGCAGAGCTCCAGGGAGGTGGCAAGGCCCCAGGGGAGTGGCTCCACAGGAGGTCTGCACCGGCAGCTGGGCCTGGCACGACCGCACAGAGGTGTCCTGAGCCTGGGCTACAGGGAGCATCGTGTCCTGGTGTTGGAGAGAGACAGGTCATAGCTGTGGAGAAGGGTTTCATAGAAGCTGGTCAGGGGCCAGCCTGGAAACCCAGCACCACGCAGCACTAAGGTGTCCCTGCCAGGGTCAGAGTGGCTCATGTGACTCCGTGACCCCAGGAAGGAGGCAGGGGGTTCTGAATAGACTGAACTGAAGATGACACTGGCAGTGGAGTTGGGGAGCTAAAGAGAAATTAAATTTAGATGTAGGAGAGTCATATTTCGTGCACACCAAACTCAAATAGAAACCGAAAACTGATGTTATGGGACTTGCAGCTCTACGCACAACGTCACATGCTGGCAATTCTCACAGTGTGCTTTCACTTAGTCACTTCTTTCTGCCATTTAAAAAACTATCCTTAGTGACGAAAAGTTTTAGCAATGATTCAAGTCATTTAAAATTCAAACACATGCGCTTGACAAAATGCAAACATGTTCTCAGTTGCTAACCACTGAAATGGAGGGAAAACACTGACTCTCCCAGCCTCACCGTCACTGCTTTGGCGGGGAATCTTGACCAGAGAAGGGAGTGAGAAAAGAAGTGGGTAAGGGTTTGTGAGCTTCCAGAATGTGCCAGAGACTGCACTGGGCACCACGAGACCACAGCCCATGTGAGCGCATGGGGAACGTGAGGCCCAAGAGATCAGGCGCTGGCCCCTAGTTGCTCAGCTGCTGGGCCAACGCCAGAACTCCACGTGCACTGGGCTGGCTCCTCTATACCGTCAGCCTCCCCCCGTCGTTCCATTCCAGCTGCCACTTAGAGCTTGGCTGGCCAAGGGCCCGCAGCCCCTGGGCTGTCCTGCACCAGGGTCAGGCAGCCGCCCTCACAGAGCTGTCGGGGAGAGGACCGTGGGAGGCGTGTCTGGGGATGAGGCTCCAAGTAACCCCCACGTCCCGCCTGCTCAGCCTTTTTCTTCAGATGGTGACGTGTGGTGTCCCCAGGGCATACTGAGAAAGGACGTCCTCGGTCAGAGACAGAACCTTCCAGTGGAGAAAGCCGGGTCCCAGTTTTATCCCTTGTGGAGTGGTCCGTGGGTCCAACGCGAGTTGTTCTCAGGTGACCCCATGCCAAGGGGGCCAGAGTGCCCACAAGGTGAAAATGGAAAGACCATGAGGGAGGCCTGCTCTGCACCTAAAAACGGCTCCCGAATGCTCATGCTCCCAGCTGTCCTGTCAGGACGGGAGCCAGTCCATGGCTCAACGTGCCCAGCATCACCACACCTGTCCATTTCCGGTTTGTTAAAGACAGGGGCAGCGGTGTCCTAGCCCTGGGGAGTTGGAGCCGTGGCCTAAGGGCTCCCGGTGATTCAGAAGCACTGACCAGTGGCGGAACCACTGCACGGGAAACCCGACAACTCAAAAACAAGCTCGGCTCCTGCACCTGGGAATCAAGGGAGTCAACACCAGACCACAGACTTGACTTTCTGTTGCGTGGAAAGATGGCTGTCGCGGCCATCCTGACATTCGGAGGTGCTGTGGTCACTCAGTCCTCCCCGCAGGCCGTCGGGGGAGCTGAGCAGTTCTTTCATTGTCTCCCAGTCTCTGCGGTGCACAGGCAGGTGTGGGACTAGGCAGCAGCATGCGCGTGGACACGGGTGGCTGGCTGCGGAACCAGGCGTGGGGCCTGAGCTGGCTGACTCCCTCTGGCCGCAGTGCTGCCCTACACGGTTTCGCAGAGTGTTTATGGGGCAGGAATATTTTGCCGACAGCAGCCAGGCAGTCAAGGAGGCCCACCCTCCCAGGAGCTTGGCCCCACCCGCGGTGCGCTAGCGCCTCGGGTGGGGCTCTGAGGAGCCCCTAGCCCACACCCGCTCCCAGCACCCGGTTCTTTATGCCTCTTCCTTTCGGGGCGTCCTTCTCCCTCAGGCTCTCCTAGATGGAGGAGTAATCAAGGCTGCCCCACGGGAGTCCAATGTGTGCCGTGCCATTTGGGTGGCCTTGCAAATCTACCGCTGCTCTCTGCCAAGAAGGTCAAGCCACGCACACTCTCTCCAATTACACGCATCCAGTATGTTCCTTAAAAACGTTCTTTTGCATAATCGCAGTACTATTATCAAAGCCAGGAAACTAACATGAATAAAATACTATCTAATCTACAGAGCTCATTCAGATTCCAACAGTCACCCCAACAATATCCCTTAAAGCAAGTGAAAATCCAGGATCACGCATCCCACCCTTCAGCCTACTTAAACCGGGGCCGGTTACACAGTCTGCCTTGGCATGTTCATGGCATTGTCGGGCCTGGAGAGCACAGTCAGTTATTTTCCAGAACATTCTTTACCCGGCCCTGTTTGATGCTTCCCCACAGCTCAACCCAGGCTCTGCATGTTGTCAGACATGTCTCAGGAGGGACACTGCGTCTCCCCCAGTGCATCATACCCGGAGGCATGCAATGTCAGCTTGTCCTGTGGATGGTGACACTCGTGTTGATAACTTGGTTAAGATGGTATTCTCCAGATTTGCCCACTATAAAGTCACCATTTGTCCCCTTTGGAATTAATATGGGTACATGCTCTAAAAACAAACAAAACAAACAAACAAACATAGTACATATTCCTTTAACAAATTCAGAAAGTAAAACAAAGACACTTCCTCCAGTCCTGTGTCTCAAAGGTAATCCCCAATTTGGTTAAGAGTTGTCTCTTAAGACATGCATTTGCACCTCTATTTCCCCCAGC
Organism: Craseonycteris thonglongyai; assembly: GCA_004027555.1. NCBI lineage: Eukaryota > Metazoa > Chordata > Mammalia > Chiroptera > Craseonycteridae > Craseonycteris > Craseonycteris thonglongyai. The sequence continues at coordinate 19,580 of PVKE010016996.1, forward strand.
GTTTTTCCATGTGTATACATATTGTTAAAGAAATAAGAGTAGTATAGTATTTTACACAAATCACAACATAAAACCACAGTACTATTTATTGTTCATCGTTGTTTTAATCTGTTTTTAATCGTGACTAATGAGAGTAGCATTAGTGACTGTTAGTATTTCTTCTGTGAATGCCCTGTTCATACCTCCAGCTCCTTCTATAATCAGCCAGTTTGTCTTCTCCTTGCCATGTTGTGAGCGCTGTCTGTGTAATGCCAGTAACTGAGCGGTGAAGGGCAAATTCAAGAGGGGTGTTTGGGGGCCTCTAAGCATGCTGGGGCTGGGCTGGAGATGGATGGCAGGAGAGCAGGTCTCACTTGCAGGCCAAGGGCCCGGATCTTGTTCTGCAGGAAGCGGAGGGCTCTTGCATGGGACTAGCCCATGACTTCTAGAAAGATCCGAGTGCATTCTGGACAGAAAGGTGAGGCACAGAGTGTCCCTGGCAGGTGACATGCTTGCTGGTTTAGGTAGCCAACCAGGAGGCCTGCAGAAGCTATTCAAAGCCCCTTTTCTCTGTGGAAAGTTTGAGATGGTGGAAAGCAAAGTTCTGGAGAACTCCAGAAAACTGGCCATTGGAGACGAAGCTGGACTAGCGCCCTAATGGGCTTCTTTCATTATCATTATCCCCATTAGTGCTTTATTGTATTAGTTATAGCTAATTTACATTTTACTGAAGCATTGAAAACAGACTGCAGATGTTTGGAAACAGATGTTATCTTAATGTTAAGGCAAAACCATGAATATTTATGACGATTAGTGCCCAGATCAAATTACCTCACTTAAATAGGAGGCTTGTTCTAACACTTTAGCTGGGAACCTGGTGAGGGAAGACAGAAAAGTATTGATGAACTTTTGGGCACACTTCAATTTTCCTTCACGTGGGATACATTTTTGCTGCCTTCCCATGGACCTGAGAACAGAGGTTGGTTGTTATGGAACCAATTTAGGGATTTTCCTGCTGCTTGTATTAATTGGCCATGTCAGGATTTTCCATCTGGCTTTTTCCACTCTCTCCTTGGAGCAGTCTGCCAAGCTCTCTAACCTAAGCAGCAGTGGTCTCTCCCTAGGCTGCAAGGGGCAGGTTGCACGTCCTAGCCCTTCTTCCCACCCACCTGTCAGGGGCCTTAGAGCCACCGGAACCAGGGCAGGCCTCAGGGGCCGGCAGAGTGCGCAGTTGTGGAGGGTTCTGGGCTGACTCGCTGTCCAGGCAGGGCTCCCTCTTTTCCTGCCGGCCCCATGGCAGAAGTCTCAGAACTAGAGAATGCTCGTTACCAGAAGGGAAGGAGGGTGGGGGCGGATGAAATGGGTAAAGGCGTCAAATATATGGTAAGACATGGAAATTAGACTTTTGGGGGTGAGCACTCAGTAGAGCACACAGACGCTGGATTATAATGCTGCACACTTGAAATGTATATAACGTTATTACCCAATGTTACCGTATTAAAATTAAGAAAAGAAAGAAAGGAAGAAAGAAAGAAAGAAAGAAAGAATTGAAAGAAAGAAAGAAAGAAAGAGAGAGAGAGAGAGAGAGAGAGAGAGAGAGAGAGAGAGAGAGAGAAAGGAAAGAAAGAGCAAGCATTTCCGGTGTAGTCCTCAAGAGACCCCTGTCTGAGTTCGGGGCAATTGGGGGGCATGTGAGGAATTCTTGTGAGTGAAGTGAGTGGGTGCTGCCCTTCAAGCCCCCTCTGTGTCCTCTTTGCATGTGTACCCTCCCTGTGCCCCACCCCCACCACGCACGTTTGCATTTACACCCAGGAACCACAGTGATTCTTGGCGGGACTTCCGCCCTCTGACCACAGGAAGTCCCTTGGCCCCAGTGCGGAGAATCAAAGTGCCTGGGAGCTAACCCTACCCTGCCGCCCGTCCTTCACCCATGGTTGGAATGCAAGCCCAGCTCTGGCCACAGGTAGGAGCGTGTCTGAGGCATAGCTTACACATCAGGGCTCCCGCTGGCTCAGGGTGACACTCCACCTGGCTTGGCCTCATCCCCTTCTTTCCCTTCTTATCCAGCTTCCTACTGGTGTCCCCTGGGAGCACTTCCTCAGTAAATCCCTGCTCAGGGCCCTGGACCCAGGGCTGGCTTCTGGAGAGCCCCACCTAAAATGCTGAGGGTCCCTCTGTGCTAGCACATACCCAGCAATGGGGTTCTGTGTGTGAGAAGCTACGGACAGCTGATGCAGACAGACGGGGGAGCAGACCATTTCGGGAGCTGAGAGGCAGGTACGCGCGGAAGGGCGTGTCTAGCCTGTACCAGAGGTTAGTGGAGCGAGAGTGAAACGCATGGGACATGGGCTGTCACTTTTTTTTTTTTTTGCATTTTATTAATTAATTAATTTTTTATTGTTTTTGACAGAGAGAGAGAGAGAGAGAGATACAGAGACAGAGATTGAACTAAACTGGGGGAGCTCCCAGTTCAGCATATGGGTCCGCATGGGCCAGGGCCGGGATTCAATCCTCCGTCCCCGGCGCTGCAAAGTGAGCGTTTAACCCACTGAGCCATCCCGGCTTCCCCAGGGCTGTCACTCTTGAGTACCCACTGCAGGACTGGGCTGGGGACTGTCCACCTCATTTATTCCCCACAGTAGCCCTGCAAAGTGGATGCCATTAGTCTCATCACTCTCCTAAAAAAAACTGAATCTTGGGGATGCGAGGATACTTTAGCAGGTTGAGCACTTGCCTTGCAACTGTGAGGTCTGGGGATCGAATCCCAGCCCTGGCCCAGGCAAACCCATATGCTGACTTGTCACACAACTGGTAACCGCTGGGATGGAGGTGAAGATTCTCACCTCCCATGTGGGAGGCCCCGGTTCAGTTCCCACCCTGTGTGGCTCCACATCCACCTGTGTGGAATGAAACCATGTCACAACTAATGATGCACAACTATGGAAACTGCTCTGGGCCCTCCCCCCTTCTCTCTCTCTCTCTCTCTCTCTCTCTCTCTCTCTCTGTCTCTCTGTCAAAACAATAAATTAAACAAAACAAAACAAACTGAATCTCAGAGATGTTGAGTAACTCACCTAGGAACATTTATTCATCTAATTAAACTTTTATCAAGAAAAACCTCCAGGGGTGCCAGGGTCTGTAGGGGGCACGGAAGGATTGGGGGAGACCATACGATACTGTCTTCATAATCAGACTCGATGAGGAAGACTGCCGTTAAGTGGTACAATACATATGGAAAGAGGTAATAAATATGGAATTCCAAGCCACGGTGAATGGAAACACATAGGATGCTGTGAGACTCCCCCAGGGGGAACGGCCCGGGGAGGCGATAGTTGGGCTGAGAGTGATGAGTGGGTGTGCTCAGGCAAAGGAAGTGGAATGAAGAGTGCTCAGGCAGGTACAACATGTCCCAAGGCCCTGATAGAAGGCGCTCAGAATGTTTTGGAACTCTAAGCAGGACAGCATGACTGCAGGGTGTTGGGGTGAGAAAGGAGAGGCTGGCAGGAGCCAGGCAGGACCTTATCATGATGCTTTGGGCTTGGCCTTATTCCAAGAACTATGGGCAGCCATTGGATCGACTTGTTCCCACTGGAAGAAGCAGGGCTCTGTTGAACACCAGAGTCTGGGCTCTGTTTACAATTTTGTGCCTCTGAAGACATGGCTCTAGGGGACGATTCCTGGACTGGTTCTTGGATAGGACGGAGGGCCCGAGAGTGCATCTGACCTGCCAGTCACCTGGCTTGTTCCTCCTTGCTCCATGTGGGCTCAGTGAGACTCTTTTCTCTGGACACCTCAACAAAAATCGGCAGCGGGCAGGACATCGTTTTCCTAAGAGCAAAAGCTGTCAGACGTGGGTTTCTAAGAACGGGTGAAGGATCTGCATTTGTCACGAGTTCCCAGATGATGCTGTGCTGTTTCTGGGAGCCCAGTTTAAGCACCACTGCCTTGGACCACGCTGAGCCCCAGCAAGGCTGCGCACCTGCAAGTCCCCTGAGGACAAGTCGTGCAGCGAGTACGAAGGCAGCTCCCCAGGGCGAGGTGGGGCCTTCACTGGAGTATCACTGGGGGTCAAGAAGCAGAACTGAGGGGGAAAGGCATGTATGTTAAGGGATTTATTACAAAGAGTCAACTTACCCCATTGTGGGGGCTGGCTTAGCCCGTCCACAGTCCAGAGGCTGGCAGTCAGAAAGGGCCAATGACGACCAGGCCGAACCCCACACACCATCTGAAGCCCATGCAGCAGTTAAAGGGGGACCCGAGGGAAGACAGAGCAAATGTAGCCTCTACAGCAGTTTGGAGTCTCTGGGCTCAGGGAAGGCCTAAGTCCTCCCAAAGGGTTTCTAATTGATGAGGTCAGGCCCACCCAGGAAAATTCCCCTTTGGATTACTTTAAGGTCAACTGTCTTGTGACTTTAATCACATCTGCAGAATCCCTTCACTCACTAGGACAAGGGTGGCGAACCTTTTGGCGATTGAGTGCCAAAGTTTATGAAATAAGAGTATACTCGCTCGACTCGCGTGCCAACCCATCGAGTGAGATAGAGGTATTATTTTTATGTCTATAAGAGCATAAACAATAATTTTTTTAATGGTATTCACAGCTCCGCATGCCGAAATAATTGCTCCGCGTGCCACTTTGGGCACGCGTGCCACAGGTTCGCCACCCCTGCACTAGGAGAACGTGTGATTGAATAGCTGGGGGGGAGGTGTGTGTGTGCTACAAACTGGCCACGGCCCCCATCCAACCTTGGGGCCCAGTGTAAGCAGAAGCATGCTGGGCAGGGCATTCTGGGGACTGCAGTCCACCATGACCACACGGAAGGCACAGAGCCTGCACAGTGGGGCCAGGTTCCCAGCACTCTGGAGGTTCAGATCCGCCCTGCCTGGGCACAGATTCGATTACCTGTGCCCTTCTGCTGCCATCACTCCCATGCCTCGTCATTCTTTGGGATGTGCCTACTGCCCTGCTCTCTTGTCTTATAAAATAGCTTCCAAGGCGGTAAGACTTTGTCCCCCAGGATGGAGCCCAGGCTGCAAGCTCAGCAGGTAGGACTGAGGCAGGGAGATGACTAGGGAGGCCCAGAACACAGGCTGGGGAGGCAGTCCCACTAATCCAGGCCGGGGCACGGATGGCAAGTCTTCCGCTCCAGCCCCCAACCTTCTCACCTGGACAACGAGGTGTGGGAATCCATGACCCTTAAGGATAAGAGGGAAGATGCTTGGAACTTCCAGATTACAAATACCCCATCATATAGCAGGAATGAGAGCTGCAGTGGCAGCAGGGTGTTCGGTACAACACTCGATGCTAAAACAAAGTGGGACGTTCTGAAGAGAATTTCTTCTCCACCTAGAATACTAGGAGGGCTGTCTGGAAAAAAGCCAGCCAGAAGTGCCTCTGTTTTTCCTATTCCGTGGCTGGATGCTTTCTGGACAGCTCTCCTATACCTTTCCAAATGATCATAAAACCCTGCAAAGGTTGTGGTCAAAAAAATTAACACCGTAGACTGAGTTATTTCGTAAAAATATTTCTTACTCTTTATATTTTTATGATTTCTAGAATTGTAACTGAAAATAAATTTTTTAATTATGTACTTCAGTATATTTGCAATGTTCTTAAATTTTTATTTTATATTTCAGCACATACTACTAATGAATGTATCTCTCAGATACACACGACCTACACTGTAATTCTTTTGACCGCAACCTCCACAAGGATAAATGTGATAGTAGAATAAAATGATTACCAACCCTGAAAACCTCAAAACATTCAGTTTCCATCTACTCTTTCAGAGGCAGCTCCCAGAGGAGGTGCTTTAGCAATGAAGGGTGGAGTGTCTACAAAACAAGGGGCGGGGATGGGGTGTCCCACAGACAGCTCAGAGGACGCCTGGAGGACGCCCGGTCCAGGCGAAGGCAACCTTAGGACTGGGCTTGAGGCTTGAAAAAAATATATCGACTAACATGTGACAGGGCTGAGGGGTATTTGAACATAGAAAATTAAGCTAGTGAGAAAATATGCCAATAATAGAAATAAAAGATGTTCAAGAAAAGACACAAAATCACTGCTCAACAGCAAACAATGTTCATCAATATTTATTTGATTATAATGATATAAATAACTACTGTTGACTTAACTAGAAATGATAATGTCATTATATTGAGGAGATAGGGACAGAACATGCATGAAGGTGGAAGAGAGTTAAAAACTCAGCTATTCTAACAGGAAACCAGCAAGTAATGCTATAAAGGAAAAGTAGAGAAACTAGATAGAGCATATTGTTAATGATAAGATTGAGATTGTCAACACCAGAAGCATCAGCTAAGAGGGTCAAATATCAAAAGCAGTTTCCTTGTCAGAGGAGATGCAGGGGTTAAGAGACTGCTAGATAAGCCTTTTTGTATCAATAACAGTTCATTCATGTGTCTACCTGAGGGTAAAGGGGAAGGTGGGTGAAAGAGCATGGGTGGGGGAGAAGTTGGGAGCGGGCACCAGATATAATATGGTGATGGAGGGAGAGCTGACTCTGGGTGGTGAGCACATAATGTGATGCATAGATGATGTAGTGTAGAGTTGTACACCTGGAAACAAAATGTAATTGTTACTAACCAATGTCACCCCAATAAATTTAACAATAAAAAAAATAATAATAGTTAATTCAAAACTGTATGCATATAATTTTGTTAAAAGGTAAAATTAATTTAAAAACAATGACATTCATTTTTTTAAAGATTTATTTTTATTGTTTTTGACACACAGAGAGAGAAAGACGGGGGAGAAGGGGGAGGGCCCAAAGCATTCTCCACGGTTGTATGTCATCAGTTTTCTACATAGTTGCATTCCACAGGTGGGGGTGGCTCTGCACAGGGCAGGAGTCGAACAGGGGGCCTCCCACATGGGTCTGCACAGGCTGGAGCCGGGACTCGATCCATGGACCCCAGGGCTGCAAATGAGTGCTCAACCCGCTGAGCCATCCCAGCTTCCCCAAAATGAATTTAAAAACTGGAGAAAGTGGAAAATTATGAACACCACATTGTGGGAGGCCATAGCAGTATCAGACCGTGCTGATCCCCTGCCCCCACGGCCCAATACAGTTCTGCCCACCTCCCCTTCTGTAGCCGGGGTGTGGGGGTGGCGGGGTAGCTGCACAGGAAACGGAGCTCCTCCTCCCAGCTCCAGCCAAGGAAGATGTTCCTGATGTTTTCATTGCTTGGGGCAGTCAATCCGAATGAAAAAAACTATTCAAGAGATGAATAAAAGCTTTAGTGGATGATCCCTTCCAAACACTTAAAATAATGACCCTTAGTTAAACAGTCCTGCTAGGGCCTCGGAAGTGTGAGAAGAGCTGATAGCAGATGGCTGGGTAAATAGTAGCAGAACTTGTAAGCGGCTCCGTGCAGAGCCTTCCCCTTGCTTCAAAAAGCCAGCGGCTCTGTTTACAGATTCAGGGGCTATTGGGCCGAGTTCAGGAATTTCACATCATGTAGGTACTAACTATCCAGGCAAACACGGTGCCTTGTACGAAGCTATTTGTGTGAACACTCCACATACGTGGCCAGCTGCTATAGTTACATAACAAGTAACGGTTTGCAGTTGACAGCTATGCAAACAGAGTTCCCTGTGAGAGCCTGTTTGTCCAAGTCCTGTGTTTATCTAGCTAGTCCCTCTCTTGCTGTGGAAGGGGCTTCTCTGAAATGTGACCACATTAGGAGCAGACTTGAAGCCAGTGCTGGTAGCTCTGCCACAGCCATTCATGGGTGTTTGAAGGCACGGTTGATCCTCATTCTTTGTGGATTCTGTTTTTGTGAGTCCAGCTACTTGCTAAATTTTACTGGGAACCCTAAAATCAATACAGCGCCTTTGTGGTCATTTGCAGACAGGTGCAGAGCAGCAAAAATTTGAGTTGCCGGGTGTGCGTGTTCTCCACTGAAACTGAGCAAGACCAGGCTCCGCCTTCTCGTTCTCGCTCTCACTGTTGCAAGTGCCCTTTTCAAGGTCTATTGAGCGCCACGTTTTTCACATTTTTGTACTTTTTGTTGGTGATTTTGCTGTTTAAAATGGCTCCCCAGTGTAGCACTAACGTGTTGTCTAGTGTTCCAAAGCATGCGAAGGCCCTGATGTGCCCAGTGGGAAAAATACGTGTGTTAGACAAGCTTTGTTCAGAATGAGTTAGAGTGCTATTGGCTGTGAGTTGAATGTTAATGAATCAACAATATATATTTAATAAGGCGTCTTTAAACAGAAATGCTCACAGAACAATGTTATGTACTGATTGGCTGACAAAAATTTTGTGACTAGATGCTCACTGGAACCTAATCCTGTATTTTCCCTTAAGAACATTGGCTCCGTACTCAATCTCTCGGTGTTTACTGCAACACTATAGGCCTGAACTGCCACACACAATGAGACACAGCTCTAGTTAGTTATATTTAGTAATGACCCTGGTTACCTTCCCAACATCTATACCTTCCTTTACAACACCTCCCCTAATGTGGGGCAACCAACCCTACAGTTTGGGTGGATTTAACTTCACTCCCAGATCCAGGGTTGGATCCTGATTGGTCTAAGCAAATCTTTGCTTTTCCATTCCTCTTACTACAATCATTTTGATCAGAAACAAGATCATGTTCTAAGTTGGTCCAATCACAGTAAAGTTTGCCTTAAATTAGTTTCCCCAGGAGTAAGGTGGCCAAATATATGACAACTGATTAAATGTGAATTTCAGATAAACAAGCCATGTTTTTTAGCATAAGTATATTCCAAATATTTTAAGGGCTATACTTATGCTAATAATTATTGGTTGCTTATGTGAAATTCAAATATAACTGGGCTTCTGTTTTCTTTTCACTTATTATTAATTATTATTAATTTTTACTTTATTATTCATTGTATTTTTATTGTCTAAATCTGGCAACTCTACCCAGATGCAGACCCTGAAACAAGATTCCTGTTCAAGTGCCTTATTAAGGAGGTACTCCAAGGGGAGAAGCCAATCTGGGGTGCGATGTCAGTTGAGGTCGTGGAGAAGGTGGCTGGTTCTACAGGGGAGCTCAGGAGTAGGAGTTAAATTCCACCTGAAGCAAGGGACTGGGCTTTCTTAAACTAAGGAGACCAGATTTTAACATTGGTAAAGCGGGACACCATTGGCCGGGGGGGGAGGGGGTTCTTGATTAAAAATTTGGTCTATCTCCCGCCGTTCCCTAGCTTGTCGTGCATTCTTTCCAAAAATCGGGACTTTTTTAAAACACCGCGGGACACGGGACAAATTGTTAAAAATTGGGACTGTCCCGCCAAAAGCAGGACGTCTGGTCACCTTATCTTAAACTCACCCTAGGCACCTTTTCTCAAAGTTCTGCCCCTGGGAATGTGAACTCTCAGGTACCTCCCATTCTTTGCTGGATCCTCTCTATGTCTCAAGGTAAAGCCTCTACAAAGAGTGTCAGGTGCAGGCAGTTAAAGGCAAAGGCACCTAGAATCAATGCAAAGGATGGGGTCTGAGGAGAGGATCCACCATATCTACCCAGCTTCTGTTCAAGTTGGGAAAGAGACCTGCATGTCAGCCAGGACCTGCACCCCCATTTTCTATGACTGTTACCCATATCTGAAAGGGCAGGCCATGGAGTGAAACAAGCAGTGCCCCCTCCCCCACACCCCAATTTCTGCTCACCTGGAAGTTCAGAATGTTGTTGGGAAGTATTGGGAAGCAGAGTCTTTATAGACGTAATAAGTTGAGATGAGCTTGTACTAGATTTGTGGGGGCCCTAAATCCAGCATTACTGATGTGCTTATAAGAAAACAGACTGACAGAGAAATGCAGAGAGGGAAGACAGAGGCAGAGGTTGGAGGGGACAGCTACAAGCCACAGACAGCAAGGACTATGGGGAGCCGCCAGAGCTGGAAGAGACGTGGGTAGGCTGACCAGACCTCCTGTTTTAAACAGGACAGAAAACAACTACACTGCCCATGGTCGGCCTCGTCTCATGGGGCTAAATTCAAGGAGCCAGTAGGCTGACCATATGTACCATTTGAAAGTGACAGTATCATTGTTTTCTGTCCCATTTAAAACAAGATGTCTGGTCAGCCTAGTCATGGAAAGATTTTACCCAGAATCTCAGAAGGGGCACGGCCATGCCACACCTTGGTTTTGCACTCTTAGCCTCCGATATTGAAGTGAATAAGTCTATTATTTTAAGCCACCTGCTTGTGGCCGTTTGTTATAGCAGCCCTAGAAAACAGAGATAGCAACCAAGGATGGGGCCGCCAGCACAAATCACAAAGCACCCTCATGGAAATAAGTGGGCTCCCCGTGCCTGGCCCAACCCTCATCTATGTCAGACTACTGGGCCTTTTCAGTTATAGGAACCAATGAGCGTGCTGGGTGGTTATACCGAGGTGGGGTTGGAATTTCTCTTACTCAGAGCCAAAAGTATCCTAAATGACACTGACATTCCAAAACACTGTCCTTGAGGCAGGGGCTGGAGCCAAGTACTGCGGCAGGGGCCACGCTTCCTGGGCATCAGGCACAGTGACACAGTGGGGGGCTGCTCCCTGGGGCCTCAGCCTGCCCAGACCCGTCTGATGTGAGGATCTGGGTTTGCAAAACTGTCCTGGTGCTTCCATCGCCGGGGAACATCTGTGAGGCCTAGTTTGTGCCCTCTTACGAAGTTCATACCATGAGATTCTGAGGAGAGGTTTTGTCGTTTCATTGTGTGAAACCAAACCTGCAGAATTGGCCAAAGTGCTGGGTCTGGGTGACCCTGACAGGAGCTGGGTCTGCAGAGTCCCCCAATCTGGTGCCTGTACCCCGCCCCTGCCCCCCACAGTGCTCACAACCTCTGGTGGGTCTGCAGCTTTAGCAATGGCAGCCCCATTTGAGAGAGGGGTGGCTGGGAGGCAGGTCAGGGTCCGAATTCTCTGTCCCTGTGCCCCGTGGCCCCGGGGACTCTGTGGACCTGCCCACGGCTCTCTGCCTCTGAGTACTGTGGGCACTACGCACTGGATTCTACTGCTTCTTTCCCTCCTGCATTTACAAGCAACATTACCCAGAGTCTACAGTGCATGGTGGCCTTGGTGGGTACTGAATTTTAGATGGCGTCTCAAAGTACAGCCACAAAGTGCCTTCACAGGTAAGTAAGCCAGCGCGTTCCAGCCCTGATGGACTTAGCTCCTTGCTGGCTGGCTGGTGTCTCTGGGGAACAGGGCAGGAGGCCCAGATCAATCGCCGTCTGGGACTAGGAACGCTCTCGCCTGGCAGCCTGTGTCAGGTGAGAAGTCCCCAGCGCCCCAGAACTTGCACAGGGAAACACATGAAGGGGGGCTCTTCTCCTTTTTCTTCCAACTGTTCTGAAGTATTTATAGGATACCAGGGGCGGAAAACTTCTGGGGAGGGAAGGCAAGGAGAGCTGGATTCCAGACGCTGCAGGAATATTCAAAACAATTGAGCATTTGCCTGTGACCAGGTGAGGCTTATCGGAGCCAATTTATACACAGAAATCTTTTTGAAGTTCATGGAATGCCATTGAGGGATTTTTAAAGTTTGGTTTTCTGAACTGTTCCCTCTTAGAATAAGAGTGGTTTAAAGAGGCCTGGAACATTTGCGAAAGGCAAGAGGGGATTCCATTTTTTTTTTATCTTTTCACATTTATAGAGAGAAATTATCTTTTTGTCTTCAGTGCATAGTTATTTCTATTTTACTTTTTGACAGATAGAGAGAGAGACAGAGACAGAGACAG
>PVKE010016997.1:0-31290 GCA_004027555.1 Craseonycteris thonglongyai
GTTTTCCATATAGTTTCACTCCACAGGTGGGTGCGGACTGCACAGGGCAGGAACTGGGCCAGGAGTCTCCTGCATAGGCACACCCCAGTTCAGCATGTGGGTTCGCCTGGGCCAGGCCCAGGATTTGATCCTCGGTCTCCAGGGCTGCAAAGTAAGCGCTTAACCCGCTGAGCCATCTCAGCTTCCCTGTTTGTCTTTTTAATTTATAGGAGGGGTAAGTATGTGTTCTTGATATGAGTTCTTTATCAGAAATGACTTGTAAACATTTTCTTTATGGCTTGCATTTTTATTTTCTTAATAGTGTCTTTGAAGATCAAAAAATTTTAACTTTGTTAAAGTCTAATTCATTGATTTTTTTTTCTATAACTGTAAAAGTGATGCTTTTTGTGTCCTAAGAAATCTTTGCCTATCCAGAAGTTTTATAGTTTTAGCTTTTACATTTATGTCTATGATCCCTCTATTAGTTTTTACATATAATGTAAGGCAATGGTCCCCAGCCATTTTTGTCACCAGGAACCAGTTCATGGAAGACAGTTTTTACGGGTGGGGGTAGGGGTGGGGGGATAGTTGCAGAATGATTCAAGTGCCAGATACAGCTCAATTGTCACCACTCACTGATAGAGTTTTGATATGAGTATGCAAGTAATTGATTTATTATGGTCTCTGTGCAGTCAAACTTCTCTACTAACGTTAATCTATATTTGCAGCTGTTCCCCAGTGCTAGTATCACCACTTCAGCTCCACCTCAGGTCATCAGGCATTAGATTCTCATAAGGAGTGCAAAACCTAGATTCCTCATTTGTGCCGTTCACAATAGGGTTCACTCTCCTATGAGAATCTAATGCCACTGCTGATCTGACAGGAAGCTGAGCTCAGCTGGTAATGCCAGTGATGGGAAGCAGCTGTAAGTACAGATGAAGCTTCACTTGCCCGCCATGCACCTCCTGCTGTATGGCCCAGTTCTTTACAGGCCATGGACCACTAACAGTGTGGGGGTTGGGGACCTCCATGTAATGTAAGGGTTGATGTTTATTGTTTTTCATATGTTTATGCAGTTGTTCCAGCCTTATCTGAAAAACTAGCCTTTCCCCATTGTATTGTCTTGGTGCCTTTGTCAAAAATTGATTGACAATATGTGAGTCTTTTTCTTGTCTCTCCATTCTATTCAACTACTCTATGTCTATCTTTACGTCTTAAATTTTTATCTTGCATAAAGTATTTTGCAGCATGTTCATTAGAAAGCTATACATACTATACAGCCTTGCTAGATCCTAGCAGGGGATATATATCTTTAACTTGTTTACATATGCTTAATCTGTTTATGGTAAAATGATTTCACTAGTCTCCTATCCCCTCTACTTTCAGAATCGTATCTCTTTTTAATCCATTCTCCACACTGCCACCAGAATAGTTCCAAAATAAAATATATCTTTGTTTCTTAAAATCTTTCATGGATGCTCAGTATCTAGAGAGGCATGTATAAATTCCTTACTTAGAATATAGGAAATAAACCCCCTGTCCTATACTGTCCACTTCTCAGAATTTGCCTAGTACTCCTGATCTCACCAGTCCCAACTACAACTTTATTCCTTGAAAGTTATATGCTAAATACTGAAAAATACTAAGTGAAAAAAAAAAGCTGAGTTTAAGTGTATTCAATGAACTAAATAAGGCATTTTTCTACACAAAAATCTCAGCTATTTGTGTGTGTCTGTTTCTTTGGATGTCTTACATTCAGTAAATATTTATTGAATATTTTCTCAGTTCATGGATAACAAAAGTAATATATGCATCAATAGCTAACATTTAGTGAATCTTACTATGTAACAGTGCTTAGGAACTTTGCATATGTTATGTCATTTAATATTCATAATGAACTTATGTGCTAGGTGCTATCATCCATGTTTCATGTAGGTAAATAATTTGCCATAGATATTCATAATAAGAAACCCCCAGTCTGACTTCAGAACTGATCTTTCAATATTATGCTTGGGGATCAGCAAACTTTAACCCCAAAACCTGGCTTTTGTAAGGCCTGCTACATTTTTACATGGTTGCTTTAAAAAACAAGAATTTGTGACAGATATATGTGGCCTACCTGCATAAAATATTTACTGTCTGACCCTTTATAGAAAACATTTGCCAATCTCAGTATAGCTGATTAAAACAGAATCCCTGTTCTCAAGAAGCTCCCAATCTGAATAGGAAATTAATACAAACTTTTAAAATTTTTATTCCATGAGGAAAAAAGATGTTAGTGATGTTTATAAAGATTTAAATAAGAACCCCAAGGGATTGGGAGGTGTCCAGTCATTCCAGCCAGAGAAATTAGAAAAAACGGCATTTGAACTGGCCTTGAAAAAGCTGTAAAATGACCAGGAATCTTAAGTATAGAATTCTGCACAATTGCAATGTATGACGGAAGATGATAAAAATGCTTATGTGCTTGTCATATCTTACATAGAGAAATGCAAAAGTATCAGAACTCCTGGGCATTATTTTTTCTTGTGCCTGTAGATTAGCTGAATTATGTGGAAGAGAGCATTAAACCATCTGCTTCTCAGTCTTCCTAGTTAATTATGCTGCATTTCTCAAGTGACTCCAAAACAGATCTAACAGAGTGCTGAGGTACAAGTATTTTTTAGCTATAAAAGTATGAAAATGATAGTGCTTTAGTTAAACCTTGTGTTTTATATTCATTCTTAACTGTCATTGAATAAGTGAAACTGTAAACCAATGTTTACATTCAGAGTAATTACAATTTTTAAGGTAGGTTTCTTATTCATAGAAACTCAACATCAAGGGGAAGCTGGGATGGCTCAGTGGGTTAAGTGCTCACTTTGCAGCCCTGGAGACCAAGGATTGAATCCTGGTTCCGGCCTAGGCGGACCCATATGCTGAACTGGGGGTGTGCCCCCAGTTCAGTTCTTGCTGGGGCCTATGTGGGAGGTTCCCGGCCCAGTTCCTGCCCTGCGCGGCCCCGCACCCACCTGTGGAGTGAAACTATATGGAAAACTAATGCTGTCAACTATGGAGACTGCTCTGGACCCTCCCCCTTCTCTCTGTCTCTCTCTCTCTCTTAAAAAAACAAAACAAAAACAAAAACAATAAAAATAAATCTTTAAAATAAAAAGAAATTCAACATCTAATTTTATAACCCATTAGCAATGATTTTGGGTTTGAAAAAAAGGTCAGTAAATGCAACCATGCTTTTGAAGAGTATCGGCATAAGTAATCAAGTTAATATAGAATTGCTTATTAGGAAATTTTTTAATTGAATTGAGGAAGTGACATAGGATTGACATTGTTATTATTACTCAACTCTTGATTGTAAAGAGTGGCAAGAATAAAAACAATGTCACCCTGAAAGATTTGTACTTTGCAAATTAAGTACAGAGAAAAGTGTTAAACTACATTAGGGGGTGTATTTTCTGCTAAGATAATTTAGCATATAACAGTTAAATAAGTAATGAAATGGTTGGATAAGAAGAAATTTTCTCAAAAAGAGAAAAGGATAAATAATGTCAATTGAACTAGGTTTCAGGCACCAAAAATACAGGTAGGAAGGCATAAAATTTTCCTAATTTTTTAGTTCATACAGACTGACATCCATTGTATGAGTAATAAATGTTGTGTCTCTATTTATGACATTAAAAAATTCTGATATCTTTTAGCTACTTTTTCTGAATATCATTAATATTAAAATGTGATTATTGAACTAATTATCTACTAATCAATGTATACATGGACAAATCAATATTTCTTAGTCTGCTTATATATGTGATTTAAATAAAATTTTCTCATATGATTAAATGAAATCTCTTTCTTGAACATTTTTCTTAGCCCAAAAAGAAATATACATTAGTGATGAGTAGTAATTTTAGTTTCTGTGTTCTGTGTTGGTGCAGGTATGTTGTTTGGCATTGATTCACATAAAAATATATATTTTCAGTTGAGAAAAAGACTACTGTATGTTTTATATAGCAGCTGTACTATGCCCTTAGTTATTTATTTATGCATATTTCTCTGTATTTTAATAGTAGTATTATCTATTAATTGAGTAAAAACTGAGTGGCCACAGATGCATAAGAAAACATTTCTGTAAATTAATGCATTTGCCATACCATTTCTTAGAGACCACCTTGCATTTCTGTTTTGTTGAAATGAATTGTGTGGATCTTTGGAGTATGCTGAGCAGATTAAAGAAAAGGAGAGTAAAAGAACCATTTGGAGAAGGTTTGAAAGCAGTCTTTGCATTGTGGCTAAAAATTAGCCTAAACCCTCTATCTAGCCATGTTATTCTTTGAAAATAACAGGAAAAGAAATCCTTCCACAGCTATATTTTGACAGAATTATCATTGTCACAGACAAACTAGCATTTTACTTTATTTTAGTTTTTAAAGATTTATTATTTGTGAGAAGGTGAGAGAGAAAGGAGAGAGAAAGAAAGAGAGAGAGAGAGAGAGAGAGAGAGAGAGAGAGAGAGAGAGAGAGAGAGTGAGAAGCAAGTAGGGCCCAGAGCAGTCTCCAAAGTTATACATCATTAGTTGTGACATACAGTAGTTCCATTCCACACAGGTGGATGTGAGACCATGTGGGGTGGGAACCAAATTGGAGGTCTCACACATGGGAGCAGAGAATCTTTGCTGCCGTGCCATCTTGGTGTTTACTAGTTTAGCTTATGGGTTTGCATGCGGTGGGGCCAGGATTTGATTCCTGGACCTCACAGTTGCAAGGCAAGTGCTCAACCTGTTGAACTATCCAAGCATCCCCCAAACTAGCATTTTAAAGCTATTGTGTTGTTGTTTTTTTAGCAAAACATATGTTCTTATCCAGTTTTACGTTTAATTAGTTTAGTTTAAATTCATCAAATACTATTTTGTACAGGGACCACATGTAAGAGATGCTTACAGAAGAAGACTGTTCAGTTTGTAGATTTTAAAAAGGGCATTGCGCTTTCCCTTCTTCCTCCTCTCTATGTTTAGGTTAGTGACGACCAGAAATAAGGAAAAAGTAAAAGACCAGGCTCCTTTTTATTTTCTTAGTTATCATTTCACAATCTCTTTTGTCACTGGAATGTGACATGAAACATTTTTGCAACCTGCCACTCAATATCCCAATTTAAAAAAGACATTTGGACACATTTTCCCCTAGTAGCACTAAATAGAGGAATTCACTTTCTCTCAGTGACCATTGCAATAAAACAGTAAGAATGATACAGTCAACTCTCTCCTAAATTAACTAAAAGAGATATAATTGTAGATAATTTAAAACAATAGGTAGCCCAAAAGTCACTTTTCTTTCCCTTTGAATAGTTTTATGCCTGTGCTATGGTAACTTAATCCTAGGATATGGAAATGATATGCAGAAGCTATAGTCCACCATATGGATAAGACACACCTCAAGAATAAGAGAGAGCTCCTGTGTTTTGTTGCATGATGGTAAACAGCTGTAACCACCAGTGAGCTTGCCCTTTTTGACAGCTGGCTTTATTTATCATTTTTAAAAATTGTATTCTATTTGCCTCTGGTGCCTGGCATTCTTCAATTAAAATTTTAAATGTTTTCTTATCATCCCCTAACACAAAGCTCACTTATGCAGTTCTGAATCTAGCCTGAGACATCTGTTCTTGAATTCATTCTTTATTTAAAGTTCAATATGAAATAAATCTCTGTGCTATGTCATACCGGAATGAAAGAAAGCATACATTATTACAATAGAACTTGATCAAGCTACTTAGATGGGTTTAAGTGAAAAGTTGAGGCCTCTTAATGGATATGAGATATTAGTACAGCAAAGCCATTTCAATAAATATTGCTGTATTAATATTGTGAATTTTCAGAGTTGTTTTTGTTGAGTTTGGAGACAATATATAGGGAAATGGCTTGATTATATATCACTTTTATTTCTTTTAAGCCTTAAAATCTCATTGATTAGCAAAGAGTAAGAAATATATATGAAGGCAAATTTTATGTATTTGTTTGCCATAAAAGAAAAAGGACTTTGAAAAAGCTACATTTCTACTTATATAAATTTTAGCCTTCATATCAATATTGACCAGGAAACTCTTACAGTTGTGAACTTGAATATATCTACACCGAAGTAGAAATTAAATACATTCAGATAGAACAAGTTTCTTCCCTGGTTATTGACCAGGAAACTCTTATAGTTGTGAACTTGAATATATCTACACCGAAGTAGAAATTAAATACATTCAGATAGAACAAGTTTTTTCCCAGCAGAGGGATATCAGGTAACTTGTGACTCATACTTTATTGAATTTAAGCTGTTTGTCCATATAACCTTACAGTTGGACTGAAAACGGCTTTGATTTAATAGAAAACTCTCTTTGTGTTTCTAATTTGTGATAAGTTTAGCCTTTGTTAGTTGGTTAGAGGTTTCATTGAAACCCTTTCCAGGGGAAGCTGGGATGGCTCAGTGGGTTAAGCGCTCACTTTGCAGCCTCGGGGACCTGGGGTCAAATCCCAGCCCCGCCCGTGCGGAACCATGTGCTGAACTGGGAGCTCCCCTAGTTCAGTTCTCTCTCTGTCTCTGTGTATCTCTCTCTCTCTCTCTCTCAAAAATAAATAAATAAATAAATAAATAAAATATATTAAAAAAACAAACAAACAAACAAAAAACACGAAACCCTTTCCAGGCCTAGATTCCTCTTCAAAGGAAACACTTTATCTTTCTGTCGTCATTAATAATATTTAGCAGTTTCTGTGAAAACTTTTTTTTTTTTTAAAGCACATCCCTCATGTATTCTCTCTAGAAAACAACCAGAGGAGGTGGTAACATAGTTTTAAATTAATATATAACAAGACAAAGAAGAACTAGAGATTTATGAACTGGACAACATTGTCAGAAATCACATTTTTCTGGATTTAATGCCATATGTGATGATATGGGTCATACTATCATTTTGTCAGTGCCAAATTTATTCATTCTGTTTGGCATAATTATTTTAAAATAACTTAAACAATTTATAAAGCATTTGGGATGCCGGGCTAGCTCAGCAGTTGAGGGTTTGCCCCACCTTCATGGCCTCACCTAAACCTAATTACCTCCCAAAGGCCCCACCTCGTAGTGTCATCACATAAGGTGTTAGGGCTCCAACATGAATTTTGGGAGGACATAAGCATTCAGTCCATAGTAATATCTGTCATTTTTGCATTCCCATCAGCAGTGAATGAGAGTTCCTCTTGTTCCATATCCCTTTAGCATTTGGTGGTGCCACTGTTTTAGATTTAGCCTTCTAATAGGCATGTAATGATATCCTGTTTTCATTTGCAATGTGCTAATGATCTATGATGTTGATCATTTGCTTTTTCACCATCTGTATACCTTCTTTGGAGAGGTGTCTGCTCATATTTTGCCCATGTTATAATAGGGTTGTTTGTTTTCTTATTGTTGAGTTTTAAGAACTCTTTTTTATAGTTTGGACTTAAATCCTTTATCAGATTTTGATACTGATTCTTTCCTTGGTCATGTCTACTGATGAGCCCATCAAAATCATTCTTTATTTCTAGGATAGTGTTTTTGATTTCTAGCATTTCCTTTTGATCCTTTCTTAGAGTTTCCATCTCTTTGCACATATTAGTCATCTCTTGTATATTGTCCATTTTTTTCATTAGAGTCCTTAGCATATTAATCATAGTTACTTTAAATCATAGTTACTTTACAGTCTACTGTAGCAGACTACAGTTCTTAGTCTGCTAATTCTAAAATCTCTGCTATATATGAGTCTGGATCTGATGGTTGCTTATCTTTATGTATTTTTTGTCTTTTGGCATATCTTATAAATTTTTTGTTGAAAGCTGATTTGCTGTATCAGGTAAAAAGAAACTGAAGTAGATAGGCTTTTAGTGTTAGGTTTTATGTTTATCTGGCTGGGAGTTTGGCTCTGTGAACTGTTAGCCATAGCCATGGTATCAGATACTAAATTATTCTCTGGTATCTTTGTTTTTGTCTCCACTGTTTTTAGTGGGTTTTTTTGAAGATTCCTTAAATAGATCTTTCTTTTAGCTGTAACCCTTTGTTACCTCTCAGTAGCCCTATTGATATGGTGCTATGGTATGGGAGAGGGAAGTATTCTATAGTCCTTTGATTCGATATGTCTTTTAGTGAATCTGAGGTGGATATATCTCTTCACTCCAGTTGGTTAGGCTTTGGTAAAATCTCAGTAGGTTAGGGTCTGGTAGAATAGTTTCCCTTGAAGGCAAACCTCAAGGAGAATAGAGCGCTCTGTTGCATTTACACTGAACTAATATATGAAAATTCTCTGAAAATGAAAAAAAGTATATGTTTTATTATAATAAAAGTAATTATAAATAGCAGTAACAAGATATGAAAATGTTAGTTTTAAATAAAGTTTATTTTCATATTATATATATAATTAATTTTTAGGAATCTCACTTAGACAATATATATATATATATTGTCTAAGTGAGATTCCTAAAAATTAATTTATCTACTTCAAGTTAATATATGTGTGAAACCTATAAAATTCTGAATGAAGGAACATTATTGTTCTATAATAAAACATGCCTAAACCATGCATAGCATTAATTTTCAATTTCATCAGACTCTGTACATCATGTAAAAATTAACTATAAATTCTGATATTATTTAATAACTAAAATAGATCTTATAGTGTTTGTTGCTGTCAAAGATAATTCTCTAAGCCCAGGAAACTAGATTTAGCTTCCTATAAAAATGTACAGTGAGATCATAACAAAATAACAAAAGCAAGAATATTACCGTTATCTTCTTTCCTGTCACATCCTATTGAGGTGTAGTATAGACTTAAAAACTGGTTGGTGGATCCAAGGCAGAATGCCTATATATTTCTAAAGTACTTTTTAAAGCAACAAGAATTGAGGTGTTATATAACTATAGCTTAGCAAATGATTATACTCATATACTATACATATTCCCGGTATTTGTTATCTAAGAAATTGGGAAAGTTCTTAAATAAAGGCAATACTTCAGTAGTATTGACTGTCTTGCATCTTAAAGCAGTAAAATTGGTGATATTTTCAAATCTCAATGATGCTGAATGAGTAGGTGGGTTCACCACTAACTAAATGATTATTTCCTGCAGAAGATTGTAACACCCATGTTAATTGCAGTATTTTATATATTAAATTCATTCATTCAACTAAACACTTATTTTGTGCTGTCTATGTGGCTGGGATAGTTGTAGTTGCTGGGGCAACAGGATGAATAGATTAAGGTTTATATCCTCATTTCAGACTTGTGGGGAAGACAAATATAAAGAAAAACATAAGTGTAATACAGCTTGGTAAATGCAATGATAGAGATACACTAGTACATGGATGGTTCTTAAAATTACCTTGTGTGGGGAAGCTGGGATGGCTCAGTGGGTTAAGCGCTCACTTTGCAGCACCAGGGACCGAGGATCGAATCCCGGCCCCAGCCTGTGCGGACCCATGTGCTGAACTGAGGAGTTCCCCCAGTTCATTTCTCTCTCTGTCTCTGTATCTCTCTCTCTCTCTCTCTCTCTCTCTGTCTGTCAAAAACAATTTAAAAAAAAAGACTGAATTAAAGAAAAAAAAAATTACCTTGTGTTCTGAGAGTTAAAATTCTAAAATTTGAGGGAAGCCAGGATGGCTCAGCAGGTTAAATGCTTGCTTTGTAGCCTTGGGGACCGAGGATCGAATCCTGGCCCGGCCTGTACAGACCCATATGCTGAACTGGGGTGTGCTTCCCATGTGGGAGGCCCCCAAGTTTGGTTCTTGCCCCCCTGGTTCAGACCCTGGCTCAAGGGGGCATGCCTCCCATGTGGGAAGCCCCCAGCCCAGTTCCTGCCTGGCTTGGCCCCCGCTTACCTGTGTGGAACGAAACCATGTCGAAAAACTGATGACATACAACTATGAAGACTGCTCTGGGCCCTCCTCCCTTCTCTTTATCTCTCTCTCTCTCTCTCTCTCTCTCTCTTTCTTTCTGTTTCTTTTTAAAACAATAAAATAAATCTTTTTTTTTTTTAATTCTAGAATTTTAAATTTCTGAAAGCCAAAGATTTGCTATGTAACAGGTATTAATTCTCTGTAGCATCTCATAGCATCTATTTGGGGAACAACACTTCTGTCTTGTATATATTATGGAACCATTTCTTCCCTTTTACAGTCACATACACACCTGTGCACACAGACATAAACACACACACACACACACACACACACACACACACACACACACACAGTTAAAGCTATATAGGCAAAGGTGATTACCTGACCCTAGAAAACTAATTCTTTAGGCTGGGCTATGTCATTAAAAATCAATAAGATTGAAAGATTGAAACTAATCTTGTGGTTGTACCACTCCAACTAGAGTCTGCTAGATCTGGATTCTAACTCATTCACTGGTCATCTATAAGTGTACTTGCCCTTGGAAGGTCATTTCGGTAATTGAAAGAAATAATATTTGTAAGCATTTAGCACAGTACTCACCATAAGGTATCAGTAAATGTTAATATTATTATAAGACAGAGAGTAACTTACATGAGGGTGAGACTAAGTTGTGAAATCCTATAGACTGAAGCTGATGTGTTCAAGATGGACCCTGAATAAGAGAGAAGTCAGTTTGCAGAAAGGAGAGTATAGCTGACCTACACAGACCATGTGGCCACAGAAAGATGGTAAGAATTGCAGGTGTCCCATTTCCTACAAGATATAGTTGTACTTCCTACTCTTTGTTTTCTTAGCAATTCCCATGTATTCTTTCAGTAATGTTTTACTTGAACCAATTTGACTAGGTTTCTTTCTATTCCTTGTAACCAGTGATTCTTGTCTAAAACAGTTCTCCCTAAATACTCTTTAGTTGTTTGATATTATTGAGAGGAAATTGTCATGTACAAGTTTTATTCTAATGAAACTTAACTACATAGTACTAATTTTAGAACTTGAGTTTCATATTTTACTCTTGTGTGCAATATCAAAAAGCATAGTAATCTGTTTTTCCTCCTCTTATCTTTTTCTTGTTTATGTAATATATCTACCTCCTATCTCCATACTGTAAGGAAAAAATAATAATAGTTTGTTGGTACACCAAGAAAAAGCATCCTTTAGAGCCAAAATGTAACAAAGTTTTATTATCTTATATGTGTTGTTTCTTGTGCGTTGAAACCTGTGAAGGGCATTTTGTGTCATATAACTGATTCATCCAGTTCAGTACTCTGATTTAACAGTTCTCGGTGACATTTTATGGGACTTACAGTTGCCATTCATGATGCCAAGTTCTAAACATGAATATTTTCCTCAAAAACTATAATTTCTGGCTTTTACTTTCTCTTGGGATAGTAAGTTCTGTAAGAATTCTACCTATTTAGACTTCTATTTATTCTTAAACTACTTCTTGCAAGCACCAACAAAAGACCCCTAATTCTCAGATTTGGTAAACACATTCTTGGACACCTTGTCTAAATCTTTCATGATTTTAATGGCTTTGTACATACCCCTCCCTGCTCTCATCTTTTTAGGTCGAAGAGAAGCTCATCCTGTTGTCATCTGAAAGATCTCCATCCTCAAAAATAATATTACTTCTCTTTATTTTTTAAATTTATTAATTAAATTGTACAAATGTATTTATATATAAACACAATTGTGATTGTCCCCATTCATATATTTCAATTTAATAATCTACTGAATTAACTTAATACTTTGTATCACCTCTAAAGGTCCTTCCTGTGATTTGAAAAAATCTTTTAGAAATTCTACTTACATGAATAAAGTTAATTATTGTAATAATCAAGGCTGAAATTTATTCATGAAAATATAAAATACTTATATTTATTGTGTGATTAGTGTGGGACACCATCAATTATTATATCTTTAATATTGGATCTTATAATCAGGAGTACATACGGTAGACTCTCAGTTAACCCATACCCATGGGGATTGATAGATGCCGGATAAATGCAAGTGTGCTATCCATTAACCAGAACTCAAACACCCAGCACTCACAAGCACCCAACAAAATCTCAAGCAACCGGCTTGAGAGTGCTGGTTAATGGAGTGTCTACTGTACTTAATTTATGAAGTCTTCATGAGTAAATTGAAATTTGTTTATTTTTATTTATCCCTAACTATACTACTAAGGAAATTAAAGGAGAAAATATTTTTTTAAGGACAGAAGTAATTTAGATTGCAAATATTTTTGCTTTAATGTTTAATAGTTGAAAATTAATACATAAATAGATAATTTACAACTTTAATATAAATCTCTATGATAACTTTGCTTTTGGATTCTTTGTTCTAATGTAAGATATTTCTCCTTCATGAAAAACCAGTTTATAAACCAATTTAGGAAATAATACTGTCATAGGTTGGCTAATTCACATTCTGTCTTTGTACTCAAATTGTGAAGGTATTATAACTCTTAACAATGAACTTTAAGTTAACTAAAAAGCACCCTAATTGTTTTATACAAATAGTTTAAATTTGAGATAAACTGTTTTTAGCTATTATTTTCTTCTTCTTCAGGGATTCCAGTACAAACCCAAAATGACAATGAAGGAAATTGTTTTTGTTAAGTCACAATTCACATCTGATAATTGCTTTACATGGGTACACATGATCAGAGTTTGAAGTTTATGTTCTTAATATTAAAATCCTGTATCTGGTGTGCACTGTTGAGAGAGATTTGGACTTTGACTTCTGAAACTCTGAGGTAATAGAGTAGGAATGGAGGTACACTTCAGGCTCTGGAATCAGAATGTCTGAGTTCAATTCCTGTTTCTTAATGCTAGCTGAATGACCTTGAACAAGTTACAGACTTAATCTTTAAAGTGGGAATAAGAGAATACTCACCTCAGAAAGACTGGATTAATTGGGATAATGGATGGAAAGCATTTAGTATAGTACTTGGCATAGAGTTGGTACTCAATAAATGTTAGCTTTTAATTAAAATTGCTAATAGGGAGTTGAGACAGGAGTGGGTGGATGCAGGAACTGTTTTAGAAGTGGCTTATAGTTTAGCTCATTTAGAAGGAGTAAAGCATATGGAAAGAACAGACTCTGGACCCTCATCCCTGCCAGAATCTATGATTTGGAATGAAGATAAAATTGTGGTAAATGATGGCCCCTGATTTGGAGGTCTACCAGGTAAGACATTGTGATCTAATTATAGATCACTCACTAACTACAGGTTGAAAAATATGTTACTTATGTTGAGGAACAGCAGATAACCTTCTTGGCAAGGGAATGACAGAAGTATTTCTTTGCAAATTTTAGTCTAGGTTCTAAAGGATGGAGTGGTACTGTTCCTGTTTTAAGCCTAAATAAAAAATGTCACAGGAACCATAGTATGAAGTAGCAAATCTATACAAAGTATGTTTTTTTTAACAGTAGCAAGCAAAAGACTTTCTCACCATCTCAGACATCTCCTTGCCCTGTTTGCTACATTTATCCTCCCCTTTCCCCCTTTCCATGCTCCATTAGTTAAGGTTTTATGCCTTTTGCCTCAAAGTTTATTTTCTTTATTTATAGATATCTCCTGCTCTTCCCCCAGTTAAACCAAAAAGGCTAAAATGTAGCCATTTTTTGAGTAATGTCTTTACAGTATTTATCTTAACTACGCCACCAGAGGCTATAGATTGTCAAGTATTAGCTCTCTTTCTAGAGATGTAACACAACCCAGAAGAGAAGAAAGGGAGTCAGGTGACTTATACCAGATTGGCAGCGGAAGCCACAGTAGGAGCTGTGGCTTGGCACATAAAACCATACTCCTCCCTTTATCTTCTTCCATGGTGAAAGAGGAGGCAGCTGATAAAGAAGACCTTGTGCAGTCTGAGAGGACAGCAAGAGTGGAAGATGGGAATGATAGCAGGATGACTCTTGGGAGCTGTTGGTATTTTATGGATTAATTTAGCATATGAGGGAGATTTGCTGCCCCAGTTCTTGTTTTAGTAGGCTAAGATGATTCTCTATTTTATTAATATCAGCATTTTGTATGAGTGCTTTAGCAAGGGGCTACACTTGATTAAGTTGTCTTCTCTCCTCACATTCCCACAAAAGTCTTAACTATTTTATTTCCTTCCAACATGACTCAATTTTTTTCTCTCTTGTGGTATAGCCAGAATTTCTAGTTATAATTCTTGTATTTTAGTGTTTTAGAATTGACCTTTACCCTGTCATCAGGAAACCCAAATTAGGCCTTCCAGATTTAACATAATTAGAGGATAACTTACCAGAGAAATTACAAGTAGCTGTAAATTGGAAATGAAACATTGCATTTCTGACTCTGTAGCTATGTGCTAACCACAGAGTCAGCTATAAAATTCCCCCAAAGCAAAAGGAAATGCCACATATGCCAACTGACAGCTTTATTGTGTGAGATCCTGAGGGTATAGCTGCACATCAGCCGGTCTTTCAGGGATTTTCAAGGAATAAAAGGCCATTATTACCTTGAGGTCCTTCCTCCTGGCTATTTCTTTCAAGGAAATGTGACATGTGACGAAGGAATAAGAGGAATATGAAAGTGAGATTGTAATTTTTCATGAGAATGGGAGAAGAGCGGTTGGGATTTGGTTCTTTAGTAAATTCGATAAAATTAGGCCTTTTCTATCTTTCCACTTATTTCCATTTCTCTAGTCTCTTTTTTCTTGCCAATGAGAAAATCTGTTCTAGGATTTTTTGAGATCCTTTGGATCAGAAGGGGGTTCTAAGTTAAAAGAAAGTACTAAATTATTAAATAAACAAACAACTCCCTCAAACCTCTAGCCATGGAGTTCTAGGGCCTATGCAAAGAAACTGTTGGCAGTGTCCTCTATGAGCGAGCTGTCTGAAGACCATATGGAATCTTTTGGCAAAGTAACATAGTATGGGGAAGCCAGGATGGCTCAGTGGGTTAAGCGCTCGCTTTGCAGTGCTCGGGACCAGGGATCAAATCCTGGCCCCGGCCTGTGCGGACCCATATGCTGAACTGGGAGCTCACCCAGTTTAGTTCTCTCTCTATCTCTGTTTCTGTATCTCTCTCTCTCTCTGTCAAAAATAAAAATAAATAAATAAAAATATTAAAAATAATAATAATAATAATATCATAGTATATGTACCTATGAGGGTGGTCAAGAAATTTGTGGAACTGGGGGGTTCTTGGAAATGTGGGAGTACTAGTGCACACAGCTTGATTGTGTGACTTATTATTAGCATATGTACCAAATTTGACCCTACATGCATCCGTATTCTTTCAGGTATCACCGAAGAAGCACGTCAAATGTGAAGAAAATCCCAAGTATGGCTAAAATTAAATTTTGCACTTCCTCACAAAACAAGGGAAAACACCTGAGACCATTTCACAAGAGATATTAGCTTTTTAGCGTGACTGTTGCCCTGGGAAATCTATGGTTTACAAGTGGCGTAGCCTTTCCAAGCAAGGCAGAGAGTCAATTGAAGACAACCTACCTCCTCTGGGACACCCACTTGAGGCCACTTTTTCAGACATTGTCAAAAAAGTTGAAAAACTTAGTGGAAGCAGCTTGCCAAAATGGTTGGAGCATCACCTACTACCATTTTGAATATTCTCCCTCAGCATCTAAGGATATCAAAAGTCAGTGCAAGATGAGTACTGAAAATGTTCATGAAACTTCAAAAACCACAGCATGTTGAGTGTTCACGACAGTTTTTGGACCTCTGCAGAGACAACAAAGATGAAGTTTTAAATTGGATTGTCTCTAGAGATGAAACTTGGGTTCATTATCATGAGTTTGAGTCAAAGCACGAGTCCACGAAGTGGCACGAAAAAGCCACACCATCCCCTGAGAAGGTCAGGGTGTCGCAATTGGTTGGAAAAATCATGACTACCATTTTTCGGGATACACAGTGTATTCTGCTGACCAATTACCAGGATAAGGGTATCACAATAACTGGAGAGTACTATTCCAGTCTGCTGAAACAGTTAAAACAATCTGTGAAGGACAAAAGAAGAGGAAAATGGACCAAAGGGTGCTGTTTTTGCATGATAACACGCCCACGCACAAGAGCAATGTGTTGGCTACTCTTCAAGACTGTGACTTCCAAATGTTGAACCACCCTCCATAAAGTCCAGACCTGGCTCCATTTGATTATTATTTGTTCTTAAATATGAATATATAGCTTCAAGGGAAGAAATTTACAGGCAGTGAAGAGGTTAAAGTGACAATTTTGAGGGCAAAAACAAATTTTTTTCAAGGGTGTAAATAAACTTACTGAAAGATCTGAAAAGTGTATTAGGGTTAAGGGTGAATATATTGAAAAGGATAAATAATAAATAGATTTTTTTTTTCCCCTTCCTTCCCTTCATTCCATGAATTTTTTTTAACCAACCACCCGTTATAAAATTGAAATTACTAAATATGTGTCTGAAACTTTAAGAATGACTTCAGGGAGCCTTCTGTGTAGTGGCATGAAGCAAACATACCTTTTTTGGTCTTTTTTGTTTTGACACTGTCCTGCCTGCCTTGTCCTGGTCTGCATAACTTACTAAGATACTACATATTTTCCATTAGTCATTCCTTTAGTCCCCTTTCCACTGTTAAGTCTGTCAGAATATCATTGAGGTCAGTGAACCGTGAGTCTAGTTGCTTTCCAAGGCATTTTTCTTTCTAGTAAAAGCAGCAAGCATCTCATATGACTGCTACACAATCATTTCCATAGTATGATATACTAACTTTTAAGAATGTTGCTAACATTTCACTGTTTCATATGATTGAATTTAGAACTTTTTGACTCAATTGGTTGAAACCTTCAAACTGGCAGTAATAACAGTCTTTTCGAGTTGTTGCTTAAGTAGAGCAGTGATAGAATTCATTTGGCAGGTGGCAATCACTCACTCAAGTTCAGGAAAATATCTCTATGGGCTACAGTGGTTGAAAAACAAAAGGAAAGTTTGCCAGATGCTCACATTTTAATAGTATATCTTTCCTCCATATTTTGAATGAAGACGGAGCTAAGTCATTAAATGAAGATACAAATATCAATGTGATCATTGTTAAAATTCCAAAAAATAGACCTCACACATTTATGTGAATTTATTTTTAAGATTTACATATTGTGTTGTTTGAGAGAAGGTGAGATAGAGAGAGAGAGAGAAGGCGGGGAGGCCCACCAGCAGTCTCCATAGTTGTACATCATTAGTTGTGACATAGTTTCCTTCCATACAGATGGATGTGGAGCTCTGCAGGGCAGGAACTGAACTGGGAGCATCCATCCTACAGGGGAGGTGTGAACCTTCGCCACCATCTGGCAGTTACCAATTGCACTGCAGTTCAGCATGTGGGCTGGGGCCGGGACTCAATCCCCAGACCTCCTGGTTGCAAGGCAAGCACTCAACCTGTTGAGCTATCCCGGCATCCCCTGATTTTTTTTTTTTTTTAATGATCATCTTTTGTGTACAAGTAAAATCAAGAAAGCTCCCCCATGTCTCTAGAGGTCTCACTATAGTTAGTTAGCTTTTGACCTTAATCTCCTTTTATTCTAGTTTTCTCTAACAAGTCTCAGAGAGTTAGTAAGAATTAAATTAGCATCATATTTGACCATACAAAGTTAAAGAAAATACCAATCCCCAAAGTCCACATAATCTTTGGATATAATTTAAGGATACAAATTATTTGCTCTAATATAAGCAGGAAGTATTATTATTTTAGACAACTTACTACTCTTTGGTACCTTCAGTATAGAACAATTTTTGTCAACCTAGTGATGATAATTCTATCCAAACTTTTGGGTAACTTGAAGTTGCTGCTCTTCATTTAGAACATTTATAGAATATTTTGAAAAAATAAAAGTTGCTCATGTTCTACCTATGGTAAACAGTATTAATAAGATTTACTTTCTTTGTATAGCTTATATCTTCTTATATTTAATATATTTGGGAGTATATCTTTGGCTCACTAAAATGGGATACTTTGATATATTTTTCAGAGAATGTGATATTTTGGCAAATAAATTCTTCCTGGACCAAGCCATAGCTAGCTTCTTGAGAATTGTTCAGCACATTTGATCCCAGGATAAAGAACTAACATTATTTTGAGAATTATTATGCATTAGATATCGAACTGAGAGTTCTCCATGCATTATCTCAACCTTAGAGTGTCTTGATGAGTAAGATCCTGTTAACAATTCCATTTTACAGACAAGTAAGGTGCTATTATCAATCCCATTTTCCAGATGAAGAAACTGGGGTGAAATTAAATATATCTTATTCAGGGTAACACAGCTGTTAGTGATAGAGAGAGGATTTGAACACCAATTTTGTGATTCCACAAACCATACTCTTAATCACTCTGCCTTACAGTCATAGGCATTTGCCTTACCATTTTTTGTTTGATATTTCTCCCTACTCTAGTCTCAAATATGGCCACGAGTCTTACCAATTGGCACAGTCCTTGGAATGGCTGTTTGGTATGACGGCACTTTGCAGCTATAGCCATAGAAGGCCACTCATAGGAAGGAGATTAAAGCCTCGTTCTACCCCTCTGTACCTATTTGGACGATGTCTGGACCTGTAGGGGAATTGAGGAAAGCTTCTTTAAGAGGCTTGAGTTCAGAAAGCAGATAGCTTTTCTGGTTCAGTATTGCCAAAAAGTTGCTAATAATCCCCTCCTTCCCCCAAGTGAAATTTAAGTTCCAGGTAGTGCTGTCTTATTGAATATTTTTCTTAATTGGCAGCTCTATTCCAAACCTCTGTTCCTTGAACATTCTGAGCTCTGTCATCATTCCCTGTGATATAAAACAGAGGTACTAGTCCTGGAGCTAGTCAATTAGAGTTAGTAGTCTTCAGTAGACTCAAGAGAAAGGGCTTGGAAAGCTTAAACATCCACCACAAATGTATAGGTTCTTCTATAATGAAAAATGTCTCAAGAGTGGAAAAGATTTTGGGGCCCAGTCCATAGATTTCTTCTGCATTTACTGTCTTGTTTCTTCAGTTGCTACTAAGCAATTGTTATCACTCTGATTTGTGAGAGAAGCAAAACTCAGTAGGGGGAACTCTCCTGAAGACAGAAATTACAGAGTAATGTTTTTGTAATAAATGGGGCTGCTATGAATTGACTAGTAGGGAAGAGGGCTTCACTAGAGATACAGGTACTTGCATGCAAATGTGGAGATTCTCCCTTTCAAAAAGCTATCTATGCCCCTGGAACAGAGTACCAGCAAGCCTTTTGAGTCATATCTGCCCTTAGCAAAGAGAATGACCTTATAAAACAGGATTATCAAAAAGAAGAGGTAGGTTTGAAAATGAGTCCCTGGAGTAATCAGTAATGAAGATATCAATTCAAATTGAACTGGGCAATCAGTTGTGTAAATGCTCAGGCTACTTTCTTTATAACTGAATACTGTTGACTTAATGGGTAAACACTAGAGTCTGATCCTAGCCCTTTTATTGGCTGTATTATATTTGAAAAGTTCATTTAACCTCTCATAATCTGTGTCCTTTGTAAAGTGAGGGAGTTTAAATAAATGTGTTTCCCAAACTGAAACAACAGATTACTAGAGATTATTATTTTTTTTTTTTAAGATTTATATTATTGTTTTGACACGGAGAGAGAAAGAGACAGGGAGAGACAGAGAGAAGGGGTAGGGCCCAGAGCAGTCTCCATAGTTGTATGTCATCCATTTTTAACATAGTTTCGTTCCACACAGATGGGCAGGGGGCAGTGCAGGGCAGGTATTGGGAACCAAACTTGGGGCCTCCCGCATGGGAAGCACCCCAGTTCAACATATGGGTCTACACAGGCCAGCACCAGTACTCAATTCTCGGATCCCAGGGCTGCAAGGCAAGTGCTCAACCCACTGAGCCATCCCAGCTTCCCCGATTTTATTTTTTAAAGATTTATTTTATAGTTCTGAGAGAAGGTGAAAGAGAGAGAAGTGGGAGAGGGCCCAGAGTAGTCTCCATAATTGTACATCACCATTTGTAACATGGTTTCATTCCACACAGGTGGCTGTGGGGCTGCACGGAGCGGGGACCAAACTGGGGTCCTCCCCTCCCTCGTGGGAGGGTGGAACCTTCACCGCAGTTACCAGTTGCACTGTAGTTCAGCACATGGGGTTTGCATGGACCGGGTTGGGACTCAAACCCCGGACTTTGCAATTGCAAGACAAGGTTTCAATCTGCTGTGCTATCCTCACATCCCCTAGAGATGATTTTAAGTGACATATGAGATAATTTCAGGCAGTTTCCTAATAAAACATTAAAATAAGCATTGGATCACATAGTTAAGAAAGTTATTCCTTTTTCATTCTTTATGATTATGCCGAAGACAAGGTCTCAATTTGGTTTCAAGATATCTTAAATAGTTCTTTAACACTGGGTAATTGTTTGGGTGTGGGATGGGTTTGGGGGTGGAAGTGGAGGTGGAGGTAGGCAGGGACAGGTACTATGAATCTTTCATTCCTCAAGAGTTTGCATACAAGGGAAATAAATTCCATTCCTTCGAAGGGGAAAGTACCGAAGTGCTTTTTTTGTTCTGTCTACCTAACTTGTCTTCCATTTGCAAGGAAGAGTGTGTATTACACAACTGGTGAGCTTGGGAGGAGGAACGGAGCATGTAAGGCGCAGCCCTGTCTTGATTCTCTCATTGTGTGACCCACTCTCAGAACACATGTTCCTCCTTCTCCAACTTGTAATAGGCCTTGGTTGACAAACTCTGCTTAGGACTTGGGGGGAACTATTAGGAAACCCATGAGGCCAAAAAAATAAAAATCCAAATGTTCTCTAATTCATCCTTATTGGTAATCAGGCTGATATTTGATTGTCATTTTTGTCTTCTGTTTCTCATTTAATTTCAAATTCATAGGAGATGTAAGAGGAAAAGCAATTATCATCCCTTAAAACCACACTAATAAACTTCTTTCCTAATAGAAATCTGGCTTGAGCTCAGAGGCTTTTAATAAGCAGCAGTTTCTACATAGAATTTAATAACATGGTTTTGTTTTTGGTGAAGTTATATTTATAGCTACTATCTATAAAAAAATTCATTTCAGTTTTAAAAAGTGAATCTTTAAAACATTAAATAGTACAGATGGATATGGTGAAAGTTATAAAAGTTGGGTAACGTAAATGAATGAAGTTTAAAAAACATTGAATAAGTTTATCACTAGGATCTATTCCAGATTTAAATTGTTTTGAGTGTATATTCCAATAGAATAAAAAATGTTATGTGGTAAGTAAAAGAAGGGACCTGCTAGTATATACTGTTATTTTTCTTTCATTTTGAAATATGTCATTATTGAGGAAGGTAAATTTTATACTATACCAATTTTTTTCATTTACAAATATAAGATGCCCTTAATATTTTACTAGGCACTGTAGTATTGATATCTTTTTGGTAGCATGTTTGTTGGTGATATTTTATTTTTCTTTCACTGAAAGCAGTCTAGTACTGGGTGAGGTTTTTGAGCTGGAAATTGTGAAGGGGAAGAACCGTGTCTTCACTGTGAACCATGTCATCACTGTACATTCTGCCTAGTACAGTGGCACATAGTAGTGTTAAAAAATATATCTGAACAAATGAATGCATGAATAACAAAAACTCAACAAAGTTAAACTGAGTTCTCTGTCTTGAAGGTATAGGCATAGTTTTCTTTCTGATTGCTATCAATAGGGCTAACTTTAAGGAAGATGATATAAGAGCACTTTGGAGCTAATTACATGGAACATTTAGAATAACCTTGTTAGGAAGAAATCACAAAAGGAAGGTAGCCCTACTAATTTTGCTTTTATGTATGGTCATATATGAGAAGCAAGGGTCTTTCTTTCTCTCTTTGTTTTTTATAAAGAAGAACTACTTTTCTCCCTTCCTTGTTTTCTTTCTGATTCATGTACTGCTTCTCTTCTTATCTCCACGTCAGGGAAAGCTCCCCAATTTTCCTGGCCTTAGGGAGCCTATTAGAGTCTAATTTAAAATGCAGCTCACTTTTCCCCAAACACTCTTAATTACAGTTTTTCATCTGATAAAGTTGCCCAACTCTTTCTTAACTGACACCCTAGATGAACTGCAGTACTGGTAGTAAGTTTTTTTATTCCCATTTATTCATGCAACAAATGTTGTGTTTCAAAGGCTTTGTTCTAAGAATCCTGAGAGAAAGAATATTAACCAGATGTTTCTAATTCTTAGTTATACCAACTGACTTTCCAATAACTGCAGTTGGTCTGAGTGATTACACTTCCAGGTCATGTAATTTATTTAAAACATTTTTTCATATATGCAGAAAATCAGAATTTGAGGATTGTGCTTTATTCTGGTGAATAAATTTTAAATGTATTATGGGTTTATTCTCTACAAATACATACATTCTTTAATGGTCCAATGATTAACTTTGATTCTAATTTATTAATGCACATTGACAACATCTTAACTGCATTTATTTTGTATATTCAGGTTAATATTTTCTGTTAACAATTTTAATTCAATACATTTTATATTTGTGAAGTCTCTCTGCCTGGTATCTTTGTGTCTTCTAGTTATGACAACGTGATCATGAATATGTAAACTTTAGGGATGCTGGTTATCACATTTTGATTTGTTCTTATTGCATCATAGAATTGATAGAACAGTAAAATTAATGGTATATAGAAGTTGGATTCTGAAACTAATCATCATCTATAAAAATTAGCATCTAATCTCTATTCTAACTTTAAAGTAATATCCAGATATGTGCAGATTCTGTTGTTGTTTTTTTATTGTTAAATTTATTAGGGTGACATTGGTTAGTAAATATTACATAGGTTCTAGGTGTACAATTCTACAGTATTTCATCTATGTGTTACAGTATGTGTTCACAACCCAGAAAGATTCTGTTATTACCATAATTGAGAATATAATAGGCCTACTGTGACTAAGAAAAAAATACTTCAGAATTATCCTTCAAAAAGTATAAATGAGGGGAAGCCAGGATGGCTCAGTGGGTTAAGTGCTCGCTTTGCAGCCCTGGGGACCAAGGATCAAATCTCAGCCCTCGCCCACGAGGACCCATATGCTGAACTGGGGTGTGCCTCCCATGCTGGAGACCCTCAGCCCAGTTCCCACCCTGTGTGGCCCCTGCCCACCTGTGTAGAACAAAACCATGTCGAAGACTGATGAAGTTCAACTATAGAGACTGCTCTGGGCCCTCCCACTTCTCTCTGTCTCTCTCTCTGCCTCTGTCTCTGTCAAAAACAATAAAATAAATCTTAAAAATAAAGTACAAATGCTTGGCTTATAAGTATAATATTTAGGTATCTATAGAGTCATTTACTCTGTAATGACTCTAATGCAAGAGCCATTTGCTATAATGCCAAACTGAAAGTCTTGAGAACACTTTCTTGTCTAATTAAAAAAAAACAATTACCAAAAACAGAACTTTGCCTAGCTGGCTGAGTCCACTGGCAATATGGTTATTCTCTTATTAGATATTTGGAATACTGGATACTGTCCTTATCTAGGTATGAGCTATTGATATGGCAGCATATTATGACAGAAAAGAAAAGGCAATGGACTTGAGAGGCACACCAACCTGAATTTGAAATTCAGCTCTGTCACTTTTGCACTAACACTTTAGGCTAGTTACTTAATTAATTTCCTGTGTAAAGTGAATATTATAATATTTCTTTAGAGTTTTTATGAGGGTAAAATCACCCAAAATGAGTTCTTGTTAAATGCTAGTTGTATGAGTATGGTGATGGTGATGTTTTGATGTTCTCTTAGGTGAAATAAAAGACAAAAATGTTCAGGTGGTCGAGCTCCCTATTGTGGACAGTCTTCACCCTCGTCCTCCATATTTACCCCTGGCTGTACCAGAAGACCTTGCAGAGCGACTTGTTCGTGTCCATGGTGATCCTGCAGTGTGGTGGGTGTCTCAGTTTGTCAAGTACTTGATCCGCCCACAGCCCTGGCTGGAAAAAGAAATAGAAGAAGCCACCAAGAAGCTTGGCTTCAGACATCCAGTTATTGGGTAAGAATCTGATTTGTTCTTCATAAAGGGATATATAGTAGTATACTTTACAGTATATAATTTAATTTTCATAGCTTTACCCAAAAACAGAAGTTTCAGAGTTCACCTTAGGCCACAGGGAGACTATTTTTTTCTGTTCACTTAGAACAGCTGGATCATCGTACTTTGTCACCCTTATTTTATTTATACATTCAACAAATATATTAAGCCCATAGTTCTGAAATTAGCTGTCTCTCCTAGGAAACCTGCAAAATTTTATTTTATTGGAAATATTTTGGATATTGTACATGAGTCCTATCTTACCCTAACAGGACCATGAGATGAAGCTGTCACATTCATAGCTTTTCTAAAGATTTATTTGTATTGTTTTTGACAGAGAGAGAGATACAGAGACAGAGAGAAGGGGGAGGGCCCAGAACAGTCTCCATAGTTGCACATCATTGGTTTTTCCACATAGTTTCATTCCACAGGTGGGCTTGGGCTGCACAGGGCAGGAACTGGGCTGGGGTCTCACCCCCATGAGAACTGAACTGGGGGCACTCCCTAGTTCAGCATATGGGTCTGCTCAGGCCAGGGCCGGGATTCGATCCTCTGTCCCCATGGCTGCAAAGTGAGCACTTAACCCACTGAGCCATCCCGGCTTCCCCATTCATAGCTTTTTCAATTGACCTTATTTTAGGCTTCATTAATTGCTACTGGTGATTATTTTGCTTTTCTGATATTCTGTTTTCTCTTCTAACCTGAAAATTACTTTGAGAATAAGAATATCATTTGTACTATAAGATAATGTTAAAATTATTATTTAAAATTATCTCTTGGCCCACTTGGCAGTTACAATATACATATGTGTTCAGTCTCATATTGATGTTAAGAAAAAGATATTAGGAAATCCTGGAAGCAAGAAAAATCCAAAGAACATATTTGCTTGCAAGCATTTGCTCCTATCTATATGTGTGTGTAAATAGTTATGGAAAAGTTTTCCTGGATCCTGATGCAGGTTTTCACAACATGGGAAATGTTCTTTGCCTGGTAGAAAGAATGCTGGACTGAGAGTTAAGAGACTTGGGTAATATTCCCAGCTTTTCCCAAATGCTGGACCAACTTACTGTTATGCTTAATAGTAGCATTGGGCTTTGATTGTTCCATCTGTAAAATAGGGTAAGGTAATACCTACCCTAAAAGTGATAATATAAGGATTAAAAAAGGATTTTAGTTCTGTGGGAAAAATGCCCTGTAAAATATTACTACCTTTCAGAAAGTCTAATACTTAATTCCTGAAAATAGACTTGTAAGCTAGACTATGGCACTTTATAGCTTAGGCTGTTTCTGATAAAGTTAGCTATTGATTAATATTGATACATGTGTTGATTCATTTACTTATTTGGAGAATATTTATTGAATACCTGCTAGTGTGGGGGACAGAGATTAATTTTTTTACTATAGCTTCTTGTGGCTTATACAGCTCATGGGATAAGAGATTTATACAACAAACATTGTGTGGATAGTATGTGATAAATACTCTGAGAGAAGCATAAAAAGTATTATGAGAAGTCAGGGAAGAGTAAATATATCTCCATCTGGATTAGGAAAGGCTTCATAGTTGTAGTTTTTGAACAGCATCTTAAAAGATGGAGAAACATAACAGTATAGTAGTTAAATTACCAAAATAACTTCAACTACATTATCTCATCAATCTTGTAACACAATCTTGTGAAGTGGGCAGAGATCATTATTTTATAGGTGAGTAAATTAAGGAAAGCAAATCTCTGCCCAAAGTTCCAGAACCTTCTTAATTTTCCACGGACCATCTGCCATATTGAGAATTGGCCTTCTGTAGAAAACTGAAGTACCACAAACAACTAAGTTATTTGCACATTAAATAGTATGCTGTAATAAAAGAGAGGTATGCTGGAATTGAAGAATCTGGGACTGCCATCTAGCTTCAACCACTAACAAATTACTTGACTTGATCATTCTAAACCTTCATTAATCACTACCCTTTTCTCAGTTGTTTAAAATTAAAAGAAAAAAAGAAATAGATTAGATGGTATTTAAGGTTTCTACTAACATAATGCCAAATAGT
The DNA here is from genome assembly GCA_004027555.1 of Craseonycteris thonglongyai. NCBI lineage: Eukaryota > Metazoa > Chordata > Mammalia > Chiroptera > Craseonycteridae > Craseonycteris > Craseonycteris thonglongyai. The sequence continues at coordinate 26,017 of PVKE010016997.1, forward strand.
TAGATTTTTGTGTCTACCATCATTCATTCATTCATTTATTCAGTGTGTTCGGTGCAACTGGGGACAAATAAAGTCAGATTCCCTGCCCCAAAAGAGCTTGATATCTAACAGTGAAAATCAGTCAGGTGCACAAATAACTTTTGTGAAGACTGGGTGTGTGTATATATATATATATATATATGAGAAACCAGCTTCCCTTTACCTTATATTGTCTTTTTGTTCACCAAAATGTCTTTAGAAGCATCAGTTTCCTTAACTGTCAGTTGAAAGAGTTACATTAAATTAAATGGCTTCTAATGTCCTTCACAGATCTAACATTCTGATTCTTCCACAGAGATTTTGTTAAGGTCCTCTGTCAGATTATAGATCCAGGAGTAATTTCAGGAGTGCTTGGGGAATTGAGAAAATTGCTTAGTAGTACTACTCTGCCATCATCTCAAATGCTCTTCCTTTTATTCCTCTTCTTTTTCTTAAGATTTATGTTTATTGTTTTGAGAGAAGGTGAGGGGAGTGGGGCAGAGCAGTCTCCATAGTTGTATATCATTAGTTATGACATAGTTTCATTCCACACAGGTGGATGTGGGGCCACAGGGGCCTCCCACGTGGGAGGCAAGAACCTTCACCCCCATCCCAGCAGTTACCAGTTGTGCTACAGTTCAGCATATGGGTTTGCATGGGCCAGGGCCAGGAATTGAACCCCGGACCTGCGATTGTGAGGCAGGCGCTCAACCACTGAGCTATTCTGGCATCCCTTATTCTTCTTTCTGTTATTATAGCTTTCCTTTGTTTTTACTTTATTTTCATATCTCTCACCTCACTTCTTCCCTCGTGTGTTAGTCTCCATATGTTTAGAAGTTACTGACCCTTATTCCAAATGTTAGAACTAAAGGAAGTACATGGTGAAATCAAAGTATCAAATAATTTTCTATCATGAAAATTTTTATTGAAATTCAGTGGAATTGTACTTTTTGTTTCTCTTTACCTGCATGAAGCACAGCAAACAATTTCAATTTCCTAAGAAAAGCAGTGGTTAAGAAGGATGTGAAAAGGAAATGATAAAAGTGTTCATATAATAATAGTCACATCTGGACGATAGTCTGAAATGCAAGGAAAAGAAAAACCAGGAAGATGTCAGAATAACTTCAGTGAAATCAAATCTTCCCTTTAGATTCATAATAAATGCTTGACCCAAAGGGAAACAAATCTACTTTTTTCCTTTTCTGGCATATTAATAGTGGTTTAGTAATTTGTGGATAGGAGGGATATGGAAAGGGCAAATTTAAGGAGAGTTAATGTATGACAACAAACTATGATTGCTACTGTTTTTATTTTCATTAAAATTACTTTGAAGACACCAAGATAGGAGGAGAATACTGTGAAAATTGATGCTTTATTCAGTGTAGGACAGTGTAAACTTCTGTCCCCAATTTTATCATATTGGAGCTTTTCTTAATAGGATAGATGAGATCAGTATCTGGTGGTATCTGATAGAGTGAAAATGAGAGAAAGGAAATCATTATGCATACAACAAAAAGGCTGGAGTGGTTTCATGAATTTAAAAATAGTAAGAACCCTTAAAAGTTTTGCCTGCTTTGATGGTGCTTTGGGAAGAATCCATGCCAGTCTGTATTTACCTTAAGCAACTTTAAATTTTTCCAGTTGGTGGTTACAGTGATTATACAAGGGTAAATGAAGTAAAAGAAAACTTGGCATCGAAACATTACAAACAATATATTTAATGTTCTATAATAACAATTGTGAATTTTGGTATCATTTGCTGTCAAAATTATGTCCAATATTTTCTGAAATGCTGGTTGGTATTTTGCTGCCTAGTATGGAGCATAACTCTGGAATCTCCCACTTATTCCTAATATGCCAACTACTTTTTCTATGAGAAAGCATTCTTCAAATGCTTTACTTATTTTTTAATTCCCCTTGTATTGTGTTAACAAGCAAATATACTTAAAATATATGTGTTTGAATTCTTCAAATTATTTGTTTTATTTTTTTTAATGACAAAAATGAAATAAAAAAATGGTATTAAATGTTCATAATGCTGGGAAAGTCAGGATGGCTCAGCGGGTTAAGTGCTCACTTTGCAGCCCTGGGGATCGAATCCCAGCCCCAGCCCATGTGGACCCATATGGTGAACTGGGGTGTGCTTCCCATGGGGGAGGCCTCAGTTCAGTTCTCACCCCCAAGTTCAGCCCCTGGCTCAAGGGGGTTTGCCTCCCATGCAGGAGTCCTCCAGCCCAGTTCCCTCCCTACACAGTCCCCGCCCACATGTGTGGAATGAAACCGTGTTGAGAACTGATGATGTACAACTATGGAGACTGCTCTGGGCCCTCCCCCTTCTCTCTCTCTGCCTCTGTCTTTCTCTATCTCTGTCAAAAAAACAAAAAAACTAAACAATAAAATAAATCTTAGGAGAAAAATGTTCATAATGCCACTGTGAATAAGGGCATAAAGTTGAGCACCCTGAGTGGGTCAGAACATTATCAGCAGAATCTGACTGTCTCCCTCTGCCCCCCCAGAGTCCACGTCAGACGCACAGACAAAGTGGGGACAGAAGCAGCCTTCCATCCCATTGAGGAGTATATGGTGCACGTCGAAGAACATTTTCAGCTTCTCGCTCGCAGGATACAAGTGGATAAAAAGAGAGTATATTTGGCCACAGATGACCCTTCTTTATTAAAGGAGGCAAAAACAAAGTAAGTTAGGTGAACTAGTAATTCTAGAGTGGGACTACTCAGTTGAAAGGAATCTTTAATTCCCATGTGTACTTTTGGTTCTTGTTATAATGAATGTTATTACTGACGATTTGTGTTTTTTTTTAATTCAAATAACTGTGTACACATGTAACTTGTTAATATAATCAGCATATGGGAGGTGCCGGCAAGTTGTAGATTTCATTCTGAAGCCTCTTCTTGGTTTATAGGCAGCTGCCATCTCACCATGTGCTCACATGACCTCTTTGTGTGCTTGGAAGAGAGAACAATCTTTTTGGTGTCTCTTCTTGTAAAAGGCACTAATTCCATTATGAGGGCCCACCCTTATGCCCTTATTTAACCCTAAATACTTCCCAAAGACCTCATCTCCAAACACCATCATAGTGGGAGTTAGGGTTTAAACATGAATTCTGGAGGGATACAAACATTTAGTCCATAAACTAATCTACTGTTCAGGATTGTTAGCAATAAAACACACCAGGTGCTTGTTTTCTTGCTCTCACTATCTTCATTAATAGTTATGGGCAACAGACAACATATGTAATGTATAGGTTTTCATCTTATAAAAATTTCTGGAATTTGGAAGTTATATTAAAGAAAGATAAAGAACCAAAAGATGAGTTTTGTGATTGCAGGAATAGGACCACCAATATGTATTGAATAGTAATGATCATTTATTGAGCCTGCCTATATGACCAGCACTGTGCTAGGTGCTGAGGATTCCATGATAAGCAAGATACTCTCTGTTCTCAAGGAATTTCCAATCTAGTGGGGGAATTGACAATTACTCTATGGTATGAGTAGTGCTACTGTAAAGTTAATATTGGGTATTATGAAAACACATAGCACTGATCCTAATTGGGAATTTATCATAGGATCTATATGAACTTAGAGTTGGCCTTTATTTACTATCAATGAATAAATGATGTGTTAAATATATATGAAAGTAGGGAATGAGTCAGAAGAATACTGTAGTCCTTGCTTTGCTCAGATACCTGTTGCAGAAATCATCCCCACATGCTTGACTAAGGGTCCTTCTTCTGTGCATTTCTGTGTGTTAGCACTTGCTTACTTCTGTCTCCCTCACTAGTTTATAAACACTTTTATACATGGTACTAGCTATAGTAACTAGTGCCCAGTAAATATTGAACTGTTTATTTCAGTCCCATCAATTTGAAAGCATTTTATTAGTAGTTGATCATTTAAGCTATTTGACTATTAATCTACTTCTTGGTTCCTTTTTTATGTCACAAGTGGGGATTGGTAAGAAAATCATATTTAGAATGAGGACTATAATGCAAGTGTATATCCAACTCATTGGATGATAATTTAAATCCTATTTCTACCTTCTCAGAATTCAAATTAATCTTATATAAATTGCCTTTTTTCTTAAGTCTCTCTATTGAGTACACACATATGCACACATACTTCTAAACAAAGGACCAAGAAATTCATCAGCTAAGTATAAGCCAAGTTATAATTCTTATATAAGTATAAGATATAGGAATTAAATGAACATTTGGTCACAAAACACAATACAAATATTTTATTTATTTATTTATTTATTTATTTATTTAAATTTATTGTTAAATTTATTGGGGTGACATTGATTGGTAACAATTAGATAATTTCTGGATGTTACAAATATTCTATTATTTATTTATTTATTTAAATTTATTGAGGTGACATTGATTGGTAACAATTGGGTAATTTCCTGATGTACAAGTCCACATCACATCACCCATACATCGCATTATGTGCCCACCACCCAGAATCAGCTCCCCTTCCATCACCATATATCCAGTGCCCACTCCCACTTCCCCCCCTTGAACTCTCCTTCCCCCCTCCTCCCTCCTCTCCAGGTAAACACCAAACTATTGAGTGTGTCCATAATGCTAGTGCTCTCTCCCACCTCCCCTCCCACTCTCCCCCCCCTCCTCCCCTTCCATCAGGCAATCATCCAGCTATTGAGTGTGTCCATAGGTCTCTGTGTCTTTGTTACTTTCAGTTTTATATTCCACCTATAAGTGAGGTCATATGTTTCCGGATTCTTTCATTCTGACTTATTTCGCTTAATAAGATGGTCTCTAGGTCCATCCATGTTGTCACAAATGACTGTATTTCATCTTTTCTTATCGCTGAGTAGTATTCCATTGTGTAAATGTACCACATCTTCTGTATCCAGTCATCTATCGAAGGGCATTTTGGTAGTTTCCATGTTCTGGCCACTGTGAACAGTGCTGCGAACAAACATCTTTAAAGATCAAGGTTTTCAGGTTTTTTGGGTAGATACCCAGTAGAGGGATTGCTGGGTCATATGGTAGTTCCATTCCTAATTTTTTGAGAAATCTCCATACAGCCTTCCATAGTGGTTGTACCAGTTTACATTCCCACCAGCAGTGTATGAGGGTTCCTTTTTCTCCACAGTCTCTCTAGCACTTGTTATCCCTTGTCTTGTTGATTATAGCCATTCTAAAAGGTGTGAGGTGATATCTCATTGTGGTTTTTATTTGCATCTCCCTAATTGCTAGTGAAGTTGAGCATT
>PVKE010016998.1:0-31294 GCA_004027555.1 Craseonycteris thonglongyai
GGGCACTTCAGGTTGCTGTCTTAGCTGTTAGATAGCAGGGTAGTAAAGGTGTGGCCAGGGGTGGGGGCATGTGAGTAGGAGCTAGGGCGGGCCTGAGACACAATAGCAGATTCCTCTTTCAGCAGTGGGGCTGGTGGTTCAGTGGGGGCGGGGCGCAGGAGCTCTGGTCTTTCCTCCTCCTGGCTGCCCCTCCTTCAATTGTATCTGTAAGCCATGCCCTCAGGGCAGCACTTGGATGGGCTGGGGCTTGGCAGAGGCCCTGGTCTGCTGCGCAGTCCCGCGCACAGGCAATGACACTGCGGAGACCCGGCAGGCAGCCCAGTTGCGCGCGCGGTCCGCAATGTCCCAGAGACCCGGTGGGCGGGATGCCAAAAGCCCAGCTGCGAGCTCGCAAGCAGGCCGCAGCGCTGCAGCGGCCCGGTGGGCAGGGCGCCGAAAGCCGGTCCCGCGCACAGGCAGCGGTGCTGCAGCGGCCTGGCGAGCAGGGTGCCAAAAGCCCTGTAGCGCACCGGCGAGCAGGCAGCTGCGCTGCGGGGCGGCCCAGTGGGCGGGGCACCGAAAGCCCAGCCACGCACTTCCGCGCAGGCAGAGTCGCCGAAGCGGCCTGGTGAGCGGGGCACCAAAAGCCCAATTGCGCGCTGGCAAGCAAGCAGCGGTGTCACTGCAGCCCGGTGGGCGGGGCACCGAAAGCCCAGTTGCACGCTGGCAGCGGCGGAGGCCCGGTGGGCGGGGCGCCGAAAGCCCAGTTGCACGCTGGCAGCGGCGGAGGCCCGGTGGGTGGGGCGCCGAAAGCCCTGCGCGCACAGGCCGTAGCTCGGGCGGCAGCCGCTCTACGCTCCCGGCTCTGCTGAGACCGCAGGATTCACTCCAAGCACGTCCAATGCAGCTGTGCCCACTCAAGCCCCAGCCCTCACTCCAAGAGCCCTGTCCTCAGAAGGCGCTCCCTCACAGTCAGTCTCCTCCGTAAATCAGGGGTGCTGAGCGGCTGTGGGCTGGTGCCCTGCTCTCACCCCGCCCGCCGGGAAGTGCCGCCGCCCTGCTCCACAGTCCCTGCTCCACTTCAGGCTCTGTGATCTGATTAGGGCACTGCGTGCTGTCCCTTGAGTTCGGATGTTAAATTGTCCACAGTCTTGTGGGGCTTCCACGCTCCCTAGGTCTCGGCTTCCAGCCCGCCCTCGATCCAGCTCCACTGTGACCGTAGTCCCCCAATCCCCCTTTGTTTTTGCCAGCCCCGGGCCGCGCTCCGAGTCTCTGTCCCCGAGCCGCTGCTTCCCCTTTTCTCTCCCGCTCTCCCCTTTTTTCTCTAACCTTTGTGTGTTGTTCTGCGTTGGGTGGTTCTCTTAGTTGAGGTTTCTTCTCAGGGTTTCCCCTGTGGAGTCCCCTCTGTTCACAAGGCCCTTCCCAGATAGTTATCGGCGTTCTCCTCTCATGCCGCCATCTTGGATCTCCTCCGGCAATTAATTTTTATAATGAGAATATTACTATCTTATCAGGTAGGCTTAATGTATGGATTAGATGAATTACTATGTAAGAAACAACTATCAAAATTCTGAGATAGGGGGAGCCAGGATGGCTCAGTGGGTTAACCACTCACCTTGCAACCCTGGGGTCCGTGGATTAAATCCTGGCCCTGGCCCATGTGGACCCATATGATGAACTGGAGTGTAGCCCCCATTCAGTTCTCATCGGGGTAAGCTTCCCATGTGGGAGGCCCCCAGTTTGGCCCCCAGCTCTTGGGGGCATACCTCCCATGCAAGAGGCCCCCAGCCCAGGTTCCCGCCCTGCGCAGCCCCCCGCCCACCTGTGTGGAATAAAACTGTTGAAAACTGATGACGTACAACTATGGAGACTGCTCTGAGCCCTTCTCCTTCTCTCTCTCTCCATCTCTCTTGCTGTCAAAAGCAATAAACGTTTGTTTGTTTTTTAATTCTGAGACAGTAGGTACCAATAAAATATTAGGTATGTGTAAATCTAAGTTGTATTACTGTACTGTGAATAAAAATATTACTGCTTGATTTAAAGAAAAAGACTAAATTAAAAAGAATTGTGTCTAAATTTAAATTAACCCAAATGAGAGTGGTTACATCTAAATTCCAAATGTACTTTTAATGGCAGAAAAAGTTTCAATAACAAATGCTGATGAAATAATTTCACTGAAAAATCCTATATGAAATACCCGTAGCTTTTTTATTCACAGCCAACAAATATTTATTGAGCCCCTTTTACCTAGCAGACACAAGGGCTTACCCTCACTGAACTTATAGTCTGCTTGGAATGACCACCATTATACGTACAAGTAAATACATTAAAGGTATGTGAAGATAGATTAAAGGGCATCGTAGGAACACATAGCTGGGGGCCTTAAATGGTGTGTGTGGCGGGAGCTCCTTGAGGAAACGACGTTTGATCTGATGTCAGTCCTTGAGTAATTATAGTGTCTTGTACAGATAATAGCTTGTTTTTATTGACATAACTGGTTTCGTAATGTTACAGAACCCAGTTGGACCTTTGCTCATTATATATTATATACCCACTCAGGGGTCATATCAAAATATCCAATAACCAGTAACCCAGGACCCAGAGCAGTTAGAATAGAAGCTAAACATTGTGCTAGGGCAGGGGCCTAGAAGCTGCCTCACGTGCTGTGCGTGAATTGCTCCATCTTGGGGAGATCTGGGGTCCTGTGCATGAAAATGACTCAGGAACACAGCCATTTCCCAACCTTATAGCTCACTGGTACATAATGATTGCATACCTGTCCTATGTATACTGACTGAGCTACTCTATTGAAACAGTCTAGATTAAAATTCAAACTTGACAGGGAAAAAATATCCCTTATTGTTTCAGACAACCTTATTGCACATCATCAATCACTAAGAAAAACTTAAAATATTTTATATGAGAATATGAAATTGCTAGTTTTCACAAAGCATTGGTTTTAATGAGTGTTGAGAACTAGCATTTTTCCATATAGTGTTATAACACTTGATCTTAGCCAAAAGGTTGAGAAGCAATTACATATAGTGTTAAACATAAAGCAGGACAACATTAAGCTTGCCTGATTCATTTTTCTTAAGGACAAAAATACAATGACATTACTTAAAGAATATAATTTCTAAGTTTAAGCAGTTTAAGAATATACCAAATTTTTGGAATATGATTTCATGTGACAAGTAAAGTTTAAATACCTACCTCTTTTCATGTAAAAAAAAAAAAAAAGGCATTTTAGCATAACGTTAAATGTATTACTGAATTCACAAAAATTTGGCAATTGACTAGTACAAAAGAATTGTGGCAAACATAAATTTATCTCCAGAAAAAAACAATACTAAGTGAGCTTGGAGATACCATTGTATTGTCAAGTACTTGTATATGAGGCCTTCATTTTTAATCTGGCAAAATATGATGATGAGGCTGGCTTCCTGGTATAAATACAAGCTTTGCAAAATACAAACACGTAATACTTGGAAAATGCAAATCTCATACTGCATTTACTATATACTAAACTCTTACAGCCAAGGCAAAAATGCTTATATGAATAGCTGATTTGGATTGATCATGAATTTACTTTCGTTCTACCCCAATGTAAATATTAATGGACTTTTGGTCAATTCTAATGGAAGTTTATTCTCCCTGGCTCCCTGAATTTGAACATGGCAAATAGTTATTAATATTTTTATGATAACCTATTATAACTGCATCAAATACAATCTCTCTAAGAAAGAGAAAAAGGGAAAGTTGTTTTCCTTTGATTTTAATCTCAAATTGTAACACAGTTTGTGCTAAAAGGTGACCTCTGAATCTCTTACAATCCTCATGTTTTTCACTTAAAAAAATGTTTTTTAATCGTTTGATAAGACCATTATTAAATTTATATGTTTTTCAGATTCATTTATGAGCATTGCTCTGGTAATGGATAATTAAGAGGTATTTGTCACAGAGATTCACATCTGAGCTCATTCTTCTAGGGTCAAAAACTAGCTTGAAACAAAGAGAATTCACACTGCACTTCCAAGTGACTATGCTCTTTCTGAAACCCAGGAGGAAAGTGACAAGTATTGGGACAAGCCAGTGCCAACAGTCACTTCCAAGGCCTTTACAAGGGCTTTTCTGGCAACCTGAATATATTGACAGAGAAGTTGTTGAATCCCTGTATTTTTTCAGAAAGCTTCCATTTGGCAAGCATATTTTAATTAAGTAGATTGTTTCAATTAAACCTGCATGCTACAAATATGATTCCAACTCTAACAGATTTATGGGTCTGGTCTCAGTATATATGTAGTCTTTTCCCCCAGTTACTAATAGAGAGGCAAAAATATGTCCTTTGTTAGCAGCATCTTACATTTGTTAGAGGCCATTGAAGCAGCGTTGTCAAGAGTCCGGCAGAAGCTGTGGGAGCTGATAGACACAGGTGTGGATTCCTGCCCCACCATCTACTAGTTGAATGGCCTGAATAAACTAACCTCTCAGAGTTTCCTTACATGTATATGTATTTGGGAAAATCACACTTTCTTGTAGCGTTGTTGGGAGAATTAGGAATAATGTATGCACACTGCTGGGTGTGTAGTAATAGCTACAATAAATAGCTCTTCATTTTGTTTGTATTTTGTTTGTGTTGCTTTTGTAGTGGTTTTGGTGATGATGGTTGTTTTGCCTGCTCTTCACCAACAGGATCCCCCCAAACCTAGACCCTTTCTCATGGCCCACACCAGGAGTTCTCCACAGTGAGTGATTGTGCGCCCCCTAGGGGACATTTGGCACTGTCTGGAGACAAATCTGGTTGTCACAACCGAGGTGGGAGAGGGAAAGGTGTTCCTGGTGGGAAGCGCCAGGAGTGCAGCTTAAACATCCTACCATGTACAGAACAGCCCTCTGCCCCCGCCCCAACAAAGAATTACCCAGCCTGAAATGGCAGTAGTGCTGAGGTTAAGAAACCCTGGCCAACACAATGAGCATAATAAATTCTAGAGGCAGGGAAACCATAGCAACAGTCAGAAAATTCATCATAAATTTCAAACCCTCCATAAAGGGAATGAAGGACAGTCTTAGAAATAAGCATAAAATAAGTACAAATAACTGTTGAACAGGCTGCCTAGTAGGTGGGTGTGGGTGGGTGTATTTGTGATTTATTTTGAGTTTGTCTTGTCTTTTTCTTAACAGCACACCCATTCTTGCTTCAGATATATATATATATAGTGTCATGAAGTCAATGTTCTATACCACCAATCTGGAATAAATGGTAACACCCTGTACAAAGAGGGTTTTCGGTAGCACCATAAATCTTAAACCCCATGAATTAAAAATCTTGATATGGGTGTGTACATACCTGAAACCTGATCAGACTGGACACTTCACACTTTAGTGTATGAGAAGGTTTAAGAGGTTTAATGTACAAAACAGTTTACTGTATATATTTCACTATATAAAGTGTTTATTAAAAAAATAAAAGGTAAAGAATCTGTGATATAACCCAAACGGGAACTGGATGAAAGCTTGCTTTGAAGCATATGCAAACTAAAAATATAACTTTAGAGTTTTCATAGATCCTTTGTACTTTTGAAATACCTATGGATATTAGGAATAATTTCAAATCATACAATTCAAGCTGGTCCTCCCACATCAGTGACTTTTATTAGTGTATTATGTGTTTTAAAATAAAAACCTTGGGAAGCCGGGATGGCTCAGTGGGTTAAGTGCTCACTTTGCAACCCTGGGGAACAAGGATCAAATCCCGGCTCTGGCCCGTGCGGACCCATATGCTGAGCTGGGGAGTGCCCCCAGTTCAGTTCTCACCGGGGAGAGACCCCAGCCCAGCTCCTGCCCTGTGCAGCCCTGCGCCCACCTGTGGAATGAAACTATGTGGAAAAATCAATGATGTGCAACTATGGAGACTGTTCTGGGCCCTCCCCCTTCTCTCTGTCTCTGTATCTCTCTGTCAAAAACAATAAAAATAAATCTTTAAAAGTACTTTAAAAAATAAAATAAATAAAATAAAAACCTCATTTGTATTTTTTTTTAATCATTACTACTAATTCAGAATCTTACTGCTTTGGAACCTAAGGTAGTGAGATCATCAAACTCTAATATGTTTTGGTTTCTCACTTGAGGAATACCGGTAGTATTTTCAAACCATTACAAGAAACAAAAAGTCAACCCAAGGAAGGTCTGGGATAGAAGTAGATTAAAAATGAGGAAATGAATAAAGTTTAGTAGTAATCAGTACTCTATTTCCTCCCCACATTTCTTGAACAAACATGTATGTATGTTTTCCTGCTCTCTCAGGATTTAACAAGTATCAGAAAATATAATTAGTGCATAATAAGATAATAATTTGGTTTATTTTTATAGTATTTATTTGAAATAGGATTTTTGAAAATCATTTTTAGGGGTAAATGTCTAATCTTATAAACAGAAATGATAGAGGTCATTTGAACTATTGAGAACCTGCATTTTCTGCTTAATTTTTTAAAAAGTAGAAAGGGGGTAAACCAGATGGCCAAGTGGGTTAAGCGCTCACTTTGCAGCCCTGGGGACCGAGGATCGAATCCTAGCCCTGGCCCGTGTGAACCCATATGCTGAACTGGGGAGTGCCCCCAGTTCAGTTCTCACCGGGGTGAGACTCTGGCCCAGTTCCTGCCCTGTGCAGCCCCAAGCCCACCTGTGGAATGAAACTATGTGGAAAAACCAATGATGTACAACTATGGAGACTGTTCGGGGCCCTCCCCCTTCTCTCTGTCTCTGTATCTCTCTCTCTCTCTCTGTCAAAAACAATAAAAATAAATCTTTAAAAAGTAGAAAGGATTAGTACTACAGAACATTGCATAACCATCCCAGGAAAGAGAGAAACTCTGGCCCTCAGGTCACAGGCTTATAACAAATGCCAACAGGCGGTAAAGAAAAACTCAACCTTTAAGATAATATATATATTTTTAAATGATTGGACAACATAGGCAAGTCTGTGGTTGAGAAATCAGGTTTGAAGTCAGAAGAGGCAACGGTAAAGACGTCCAAATTTCAGTTTGTGTTTAGTTTCACAGAAAAGAAAGGGGTTTAAGGCTGTATATGAAAAACATGCTGAGCTGTGTTCCTTGATAGTCTTGTATTTAAACTCAGAGACAGAAATGAGGTGTCTGAGTTCCCAGATACTAGAATCAGTGGTTCTTATAAAACCATGGCATGGCCCCAGCAAAGGCTGAGAAGAACCAATTGAAACCTATAAGGTATGAAGAATGTCACTGACCAGGTGAACAAGGAAGACTGTGCAAGAGGTGAATTCAAGTCAAATAAAAGGTCCTATTTTAAACAGTCTCCTACAAACATAAGAATCTCATCAACCCAGTAAAAATGGAAAATTTTGTGTTATTACTTTTTCATGTTGGTGAATTCATGGATTATAGATAGAAATTTTAGGGAAAACTGAGGCCAGTGGGAGATTAACTTCCAAATTAAAGCGAAGGACAAGTGTCCCTACTGTCAGAGGCATACAGGCCACAAGGCTGGATCTGGGCAGACAGAGGTTGACCCCTGTGGCGCTCCTGTGTCCATCCCTTCAACAAGTGTTAATTGTGACCCTTTCATGGCAGATGCCCAGTTACATGCACTACAAAGGCAAAAACCATCCCCTCTTCAAGCAAGGAACAGGCCAGTGGGAGACTGGATGAGTAAACCCATAATTAGAATCATGGTCACACTCCATTCTGCAAATACTTCCTTGAGTTCTTGATGAAGTCCTGCATCCTATTTCCATCTTGTGTTTACCCAACTCAGAGTATAACAGCTACTTGCATTGAAAATGTCTTTCTTCAAGAATAGCTGAGGTTTAGATAAATCCTTGTAACTGTGAAAAAGCCTGAAATCCTTTAGTTCTAACTCTTTGAGGAGGCTGTACCAGAACCGCACGACACTGCTGTCACTGCCACTGACCTCGAAGCCGGGCCAGTGGAGATGGATCTCAAAGATGAGCTGTCCAATCTGCTCCAGGACATCTTCCAGAATAAGATTTTCCAAAACTTTCCATTCTGCACTTTCCAGATCTGCTTTGAGGACATCAATCTGTGACAAAATGATGAAATGAGATGAGCAGGTTCATATAACTACCTCCTCAGGAAGCAGAATTTATCACATTTTAGATTTAGAGGTCTTTTTCCAAATGGCCACCTATAAATTTCTAACCTTACACCACACCAAACAGTAATGTACAAATAATAAAATGCCAACCAGATATCATAGTGGGCCCTCTTTCTGCCCAATGGGAATAGATGCCCAAGAAGGAGATGCTAGACTGTGTATGTCATGGAGCTCAGTGCCCACAGCCTCTCCCCCAGCAACCTATATGCTGCTCAGAGGACCCCAGCCCTGTACTGACAGAATGGCAGCCTGCAGAGACTGAAAGAGGACCACCAGGTAGGGACTGCCTTTCAAACCTTACCTCCCTCCAATTTCACCAGGACTAAGAAGCCAGGGAAAGATTTCTCAGGTATCTGAACACTAGACTTGTAAAAAAATTATTATTCCATGATTTCTTTAAAAAGTGTATACAAGCACAGTGTTCTAAACAAAACAAAACCAAAAGTACCATTCTCTGTTCATTTTATGAATACACATTCCAGATGAGGTGGAATATAGGAGGAAGAGTGGGATGGGGGAAATTTTGCAATAAAAGTTATGAGAATCAGCTCCTTTTTGCTGCCTTTGCACAAAATCCATTAGAATAACAAAACCTCAAATACCCCCAGAAAGCAATCAAAGCTAATTACTTACAGAGTGCTTACATGTGCCTGGCATTATGCTAAGTGATTCATCTTGCAATATCCATTTATTTCTCTCAACATTGTGCAAGGGTGATTCTCTTAGCATCCCTATTTAGAGTTTAGGAAACCAGACTCAGAGTAACCCATTCGTAGTCACACAGGGGAGAGGCAGTGGGGAAATCTGAAATGAGTCTAGTGGCATGGCCCATGTTCTTAACCACTATAAAATGTTGACTCCTCACAAACCACAAGAGGAAACAGTAACTCAGAGTCCCTGAAAAGGCTTTTGGTTTAGAAATTAAGGTGCAATTGGAGGGTCAGTGAGAAGTATCCTTACTGGCATCACCATTTTACATTTGCAGAGCACTTCCCAGCTTAACCAATTGTTTCTGCACACATAATCTCAGTAAAACAGCCCTATCGGCACACAAGGACTTAGTAAAGATGACTTTCTGCTGCCAGGAAATAGAAGGGAAGTGGAAGGGGGTAACTAGACCACACAGATACCAGATGTACCATTTAAAATGGGACAGAAAACAACAGTACTGTCCCCTTTCAAATGGTACATATGGTCAGCCTACTGACAACTTGACTTTAGCCCAGTGAGACTAGACTGGCCATACGTACTGTTCGAAATGGGACAGAATAGTTGTTTTCTGCCCTGTTTAAAATGGGACATTGGGTCAGCCTACACACAGAGGAAGGCTGACAGCATTCAAACACAAACCCGAATAATGAAGATGGAGAGAATCACGGCAATAGAACAAAGGTTATCATCCCAAGATGTGACAGCACAACCCTAAACAGCTCTTCAGGAAGCTGCCAACTGAAGCCACCAATATCCTGCCCAGGAAAAGTGGAGTATCTTTGCCTTTTTAAAAGGATGTATAAGTGGGGAGCCAAGATGGCTCAGTGGGTTAAGCGCTCACTTTGCAGCCCTGGGGACCAAGGATCGAGTCCCGGCCCAGGCCCGCAAGGACCCATATGCTGAACTGGGAAGTGCCCCCAGTTCAATTCTCACCGGGGTGAGACCCCGGCCCAGTTCCTGCCCTGTGCAGCTCCGCACCCACCTGTGGAAGAAAACTATGTGGAAAAACCAATGATGTGCAACTATGGAAACTGTTCTGGGCCCTCCCCCTTCTCTCTGTCTCTGTCTCTGTATGTCTCTCTCTCTGTGTCAAAAACAATTAAAAAAATAAATATTAATAAAAATAAATAAATAAATAAAAAGGATGGATAAGGACCAAGACCAATCCTGCCCCGATTCTCCCCTCTCAGCACAGGTCTGTTTGGTAAGTTTCAGGTCGGGCTGTTACATGAGGTTCTCAGTGCAAAGCCAACATTCCAATCTGTGTGAGTTCAGAGTTAGGTGGCGAAGAAGCACAGAATGTAGACATAATTGCTTCAAACAGATGGTCTTCGACCAGCGTCGTGAAACCCTGTGGAAGATGCTTTTACTCTCTTGCCTTGGATAGTACTTTCTAGTCCATCAGGGACAGAGTGCTGATGATAGCACCAAGAATACCAAGAGGCCTTAGAAAAGATTAGCTATCCATGAACCAGCTGGTTGATTCAACGGTTCCAAAATCAAAGAGAAAAGGTAAAAACAAAATAAAACCAACAAACAAACAAAAAACAAAAACACCTGTCTCTTCTGAAAAGAACCAAGCAAAGGCAGGTTCCAGGTGAACATATACAAGGCTAAAATAATTTTTGTGAATTGGACACAACAGAATTAATTCACTCTTTTTTCATCTCTGCAATCTTGGCACTTCTTTGGCTCTGCTTAATCTTTGAAGTTTTAAGAAAAATATGCATGAATTTGGGTAATTATGCTGCCAAAAGAAAAATTTAATCAAAACTATGAAATTTTCTAGTTGGTTCAGAAAATATCCAAAACTTGAAATCAACATTTGTTATGTCAATTCACATAGTCAAGGATTTCTTAGGTTCCTTACAGAATTCTGTGGTTTTCTGTGAGTTTGCATATGTTGGACACGATCAACAAATCAAAGCATCAAAGGAACAGGGTAATGTTAATCAGTCTAAAATTGACCTAAAAAACGTCATGATAAAGTATGACATGGTGAATATAGTTTATGTATTTTTTCAAGCATATTTTTTAAGTAAGCTATTAATCAGAAGTTATGAGCAATTGGAAACTAGCTAGGTTATTAGGCTACATACATCATATGTGCTTTCTTTGGAAATCCAATTTTCATTTACTAAATGCTAACCCATAGAGCTACAGTATGACCTGACAATCCCCTGCTGTGTTTTTACCCCAAAATTTGAAAACCTTGGTCCACAAAGACATGTGTGTCTCACTGTTTATTGCAGCGCTGTTCATGGTGGTCAAGTCATGGAAACAGCCAAAGTTGCCTTTGATAGAAGACTGGATAAAAAAGCTGTGGTACATACGTACAATGGAATATTACTCAGCTGTAGGAAAAGATGAAATACTGCCATTTGCAACAACATGGATTGAGAGCATCATGCTAAGTGAAATAAGCCAGACAAAAAGAAACAAGAACCATATGACCTCACTCATATGTGTAATACAAAACTGAAAGCAACAAAGAAACAAACACTTATGGACACAGTCAATACTTTAGTGGTTACCTAGGATAAAGGGGGAGGGGGTGGAAGAGGAGGGAGGGGGAGCCAAATATATGGTGATGGAAAGAGTACTGACTCTGGGTGGTAAACACATAATGCAACACATAGCCAAGGTTTTATAAAATTGTACACCTGGAACCTATGCAATTTTTACTAACCAATGTCACCCCAATAAACTTAACAAAAAAAAGAATTATGGCACTAAAAATCATGCAAATGATCATATCAAAATAATCAAGTGCCAATCCTAATACAGTTAGGTTAAATCAGGTTTATTGAGAAAATAACTATGTATTAACTCTCTGTAAACGCTGGAGTAATTGAAGATACAATCTTGAGCGGAAGGTTCTCAAAGAAGGTGAATGAAACAACCTATTTGGTATAATTTCAGAGGAGTCCTCCTATCAAACACGATCTCCTTTTCCTTGTGCCTAAAATATACATGTCACCTTTCACAGCTTCTTGAGGAAATGAAAATTTTAACTGGGTTAAGATGTGAAGCCACCTAGCAGCTTCCTCATCATGGGCACACGTTTATCCCTGTGTCCACCCACCCAGAACTACAGTGATGAGAGAAAAGGGGAGGGGGGAGTGACCTCAATGTTTGTATTAGTTTGCTAGGACTGCTGTAGCAAAGTACCACAAATGTGTGACTTCAAGAACAGAAAGTTATTGTCTCCCAGTTCTGGGGACTAGACATCTGAAACTGGGTGTCCAGCAGTGTGGGTTCCATCTGAGGGCTATAAGGGGCAGTCTGTCTCCTGCCTCTCTCCTGGCTCCTAGTGGTTTGCTGGCAATCTTTGGTGTTTCTTGGCTTCTGCATCACTGATCTCTGTCACAATCTCCACATTGTGTCACTGCTGTGTGCTGCATCCAAATTTCCCCTTCGTATAAGAACACCAGTCAAATTGGATTAGGGGCCCACCCTACACCAGTATGACCTCATTTAAACTACTTAGATTGGCAATGATCCTATTTTCAATTAAGGTCACATTCTGAGGTACTAGGAGTTAGGACTTTAACATATGAGTTGGGGGTGGGGCACACATAATGTTACCCGAAACAGTGCTTGAAGTAGCTACTGCTATGGAGCTTTGGCAAGGCAGTATGCATTCGGGAGCCAATTCCCCAAGCCAATGCCTAGGGGAAATGTCCTGTACCAGAGATCCAAGGGCCAGCAGCCATCTGAGGCAATTATGGATGTTGTCCTGCCAGGCCGTGATCAGCCAACACTGACAGCTCCAGGCTTGCTAAATGTCAAACCCAGGGCAGGTCAACAAGCCTACAAGGCCCATTAAAACCACCATCATGAAACCCTACACTTCGTTCCCTGGTTCTTTCTCAGCCACACTACCAGCCCCAGCAGGTGCAGTCTGTCTGTGGCAGGCTCCAATTCCTAACCCAATCCTTCTTCTGCCTTCTAAAACTCCTTCAGGCACTCAATATCCTCGTGCCTGCAGCCGCCCACCTGAGCCTTCTCCCCATCAAGGGGACCCTCAGCAGGATAGGCAGACTTCGTCGCATGCTGGCGGGCTCTCAGGAAGGCGAGAATGGGAGCTGCAACCCCTGTAAAGGTGTAGGACTCACCAGCATCACCTCCACCACATTCTATTGGTCAAAGCAGATCACAAGGCCCAGCCAGATTCAAGGGGAGATGAGACAGGAGTGGAGTGGCATGTACAGAAAAGCTGAGACCAATGGTTCATGGCCATGCTTGCACATAATTGACCCTAGTGATTAAAAGCAACATTACTTTGTATAGTAATGCTCTATATACAAATCTATGAATGAACTACAGTATTAGTTCAGATATGAACCATTACTAAACACAAGCAACCCTCTAGAAAAAATGAATAATAAAGCCTACATTCATATAAATATTATTAAAGAACCGACATTAGTTAAAGCATGGTGTCTGCCCTTAGATATGGCTTTCCTTGCAAGCTCACAGAGAATCTAAGATATCCAATGGATTAAGAATGAGTAATAAAAAGATTACTGAAAAGGACAAGTAACAGACACATGTATAAGTCTTAGCTAAGGTATTAGTTTCCTAGAGCTGCTATAACAGAATGGCACAACTGGGTGGCTGTTGTTAAATTAATTTTCTAATAGTTCTGAAGGCTGGGAGTCTAAAATCAAGGTGTCCCAGGTTGGTTTCTCCTGAGGTCTCTCTCCTTGGCTCACTGATGGCTGCTTTCCCCCTATATCCTTTCCCTTATGTGTGAGCACTCCTGGGGCCTGTTCCTCTTGTAAGGACACCTGTCCTATTGGACTAGGGTCCTTATGACTTCAGCTAACCTTAATTACCTCCTTAAAGGCCAACCCACCACATACAGACACTTTAGGGGTTACTGTTTCAACTTGTCAATGTGGGGGAACACAATTCAGGCCATAACATACATAAGACAGGTATTTTTGGTATACTGCATTTAGAGGCAACCTCTAAATAAAGTATCTCTCCAAAAAGACTTAAAATACATCCTCCCTGTTACTGTTACAGCAGCGAGGGTCGGCAGTTCTTCCTCTGTAGTTAATGGCTAACTTCAGTTCTCAGTAGTAAAAATGTAACCCACGAATTCCACCAAAAATGAGTCAGAAAGACTGGGGGAGGGGTATTATTTTCCAAAGATGGTCTCACTATTAACTCCTCACATGCTTTTCTACAATATGGCCTTGACCCTACTCCCATCAAGAGATGAGGTTGGTGTTCCCTCCCCAGGTCTGGCTTCATGGGGTGAAACCTACATGTCATCCCAGGCCCCACACTGAGAAGAACACTTGGTTTAATGCTCTGTTGTCCTCGACTTGAAATTCTTAAATTTTGAACAAGGGACCCTGAATTTTCATTACGCACTGAGCCCCACAAATTATGTATCCTGTCTTATGACAACCCCTCCCCCATCCTGCCCTTGAATTCTGATGGGCTATGACTAATGACTAATAGTATGGTAGAAGTGACTCTAGGTGACACCCAAGCCTGAGCCATAAGAGGTGATGGCAGCTGCTATTTTGTTCACTGGTACAATCACCCTTGGAAACTTTAGCTCTCCACAGAAAATGTCTGCCCTGAGGCCACCATGCTGTGACAAAGTCCAAACTAGACTTTGCAGAAAAAACACACGAAGAGGCCCTGAATCAACATGAAGAGAGAGATGGCCTGGCCCACCCCAGCTGCTCCAGCCAAAGCCCACCCCAAACACTGAACCCCAGAAAATGAGAGAGACAAGAAAATGATCAATTGTTCTTGTTCTAAGAAACTTAAGTATTGGGGAGTGACTCATTGCATAGCAGCAGATAACTAGAACAGAGACCAAATACTACTTATGCAAATCTTTTTAAAAGTTAAAAGTTATTTGTGTAGTGTCAAATACTATATATTCCAAAGGTGTGATTTCTAAAAATTAATATGCATTTAACCACACAGGTGGGTGGGGTGCCATGCAGGGTGGGAACTGGGCTGGGGGCCTCCTGCTTGGAAGGCATGCCTTCCCACCTGGGGGATGAACCAGGGGCCACCCACATGGGAAGCTCACCCAGTTCAGCATATGGGTCCACATGATCTGGGACCAGGACTCAATTTTTGGACCCCAAGGCGCAGGGTGAACACTTAACCTGCTGAGCCATCCTGGCACCCCCCAAAACATTTTCTTATTAAAAAAACAATACATGTCATTATTTAAAAGGGGATGGAGGGGAAGCTGGGATGGCTCAGCGGGTTAAACACTCACTTTGCAGCCCCAGAGCCCGAAGATCAAATCCAGGCCCCGGCCCAGGCAGACCCACATGCTGAACTGGGGTGTGCCCCCAGTTCAGTTCTTGCTGGGGCCTATACAGGAGGCTCCCGGCCCAGTTCCTGCCCTGCGCAGCCCTGTGCCCACCTGTGGAGTAAAACTATATGGAAAACTAATGCTGACAACTATGGAGACTGCTCTGCGCCTCCTCCTTCTCTTGGTCTATCTCTGTTTGTCTCTCTGTCAATAAACAATTAAAATAAATCTTAAAAAGAAAGTGGGGGGGATGGAGAAGGAGGTAAAAGAAAATAAATGGGGTGAAATATATGGTGACAGAAGAAGATTTGACTTTGGGTGGTGAGCACACTGCAATATACAAATGACATATTATAGAATTTATACACTTGAAACCTGTACAATTTTATTAACCAATGTCACCCCAATAAATTTAGTAAAAATAAAAAGTTAAAAAAATAAAATTAAAACTACAGATAAGCAAAAAACAAAAACAAAAGGAATTAAAATAATCATAATCCAGAGTTTAAAAATGGTTAACTCTTGAACAGCTGGTGTATTTCTTGCTAAACATTTTTCTTTGCCATAAACACACACACACCCCACATAGATTACTGACATAATCACGAACAGGCATAACTCAAACACACATGCTATTTATAAAATTGGAATTACACTGTGTTTTCAAGTCTGGTTTTTAAATGGAACAAACCATGAGTATTTTTCCAGACCAATACATCCTACTGTAAAGTATTCTCCCAAGCAGTGTCCCTTGGAGCTTTCATTAAAATGTGATGAAAGTGATTAAGGGCTCCTGCAGGAGAGGCATGTGGGCAGGTCCCCAGGTTGCCACCTCGATTCAACAGGCGCAGCTCCCCTTTCCTCTCTTTTATATATATGGTATCCCTTGCAAATTTTTGCTTGAAAAAGAGTTATCCTGCTCAAAAAAAAAAAAAAAAAAAGTTTGAAAGCCTCCACCTTTAACTTGTTTTTAATGACTTTTAAAGATTTATTGTTATTGTTTTTGACAGAGAGAGAGAGAAGGGAGACCCAGAGCAGTCTCCATAGTTGTACATCATTGATTTTCTACGTAGTTTCACTCCACAGGTGAGCAAGGGGTTGTGCAGGGCAGGAACCGGGCCGGGGAACTCCTGCATAGAGCTCGCCCAGGTGAGAACCGAACTGGGGGCACACCCCAGTTCAGCATGTGGGTCCACACAGGTCAGGGCCAGGATTTGATCCTCGGACCTTGGGGCTACAAAACGAGCGCTTTACCCGCTGGGACATCCTGGCTCTTAAATTGGTTTAATTTATTTAACCAATCCCCCTTCCGATGGACATTTAGGTTCTTTTCAATTGGATGATATTATAAACTGATGTGATCAACAACTTGTAGCTAAATATTTTAGTGTGTTCTATTATTTTCTTAGAATAAGATCACTCCCAGGAGTAGAGTAGCAGATTCAAAGGATAGACACACTTTATAACTTTTAATAATTTGACTAACCTATAGCCCCTTCTGTCCCTGCTCTTGAGAAACAAGACAAACCAAGTTGTGCTAAGCCTGGGAGCCTGGGGCAGATGCACGACAGGAGACTCCCACTGTCATCAGCACCATCCATACCCACTTGTTTTCTCACTGCAATGCCACACAACGCTCTGGAACATTCCTGAATGTACCTGTGCCTTTATGTCTGAACAATTCACTAGATGAGACAAAAACCTGCATACATTTTAAAAAAGAGAAAATAAGACCTCAATTTTAGCTATTAATAACTACATATTCAATTGTCATTTTAGAACATTTTTAAAGATTTATTTTATTGTTTGAGAGAAGATGAGAGAGAAAGAGAAAAGTGGGGGAGAACCCAGAGCAGGCTCCATAGTTGTATATTATTAGTTGTGACATGGTTTCATTCCACACAGGTGGATGTGGGGCCACATGAGGCAGTAACTGAACTTGGAGTCTCTCCCATGGGAGGGGGAACCTTCACTGCCGAGCCATCCTGGTGGTTATCAGTTGTGCCACAGTTCAGCATATGGGTTTGCATGGGTCAGGGTCAGGAATTAAAGCCCAGACCTTGTGATTGTTAGGCAAGCGCTCATCTACTGAGTCATCCCGGCATCCCCTATGTAACTTTTTATTTTAAATGTTTTAATAAAAACATGCTTTATCTATTGTTTCATATGAAATCTTTAAAGGGATATAGATGCTTTCTCCACCTTGAAGTGTGTATTAAAGTTTAAAACTTTCTATTACCACCAATTATAAAGCTAATTAACCATTATATCAATCAAAATCGCTGGCTAAAAGCCAAAGCTACATAAATCACACAATTAAAATATCAATATTAACCATCCATTTTATCAATTTACTAATACCGAACAAAGGTCTTCCCATTCGAGCATAAATGACTTGCAAATCCAGCTGCTTGTCAGCGTCAGCTGTCTGGTTTTGGGGCCAAAATCATGCTTTTTATTATTTATTTTTTTAAATCATGCCTTTTATGACATTTACAGGTACATCTCACATTTTATAAAATATATATTCCTGAAAAAGAATGTGGAAATTGAGTTTTGTAATTGGATTCATGTTTTCAAAATTATTTGATCACTCATTTAGTTATGAATATTTTAAAAATTAGATTATCATCAATATCTTAACAGTCCAATAAATCCAGTTAAATTCATCCTCCATATTCTTTATAGTTTGAGTCCATATTCAATCATAATTTTTAAATAATTATATCGATACAACTTCTTCTTGCTTTTTGATTTAATTATAAAAAGTTGTATTTAATGATTGAAGTGAAGTAATCTAGCCTTTTATATATTAAGTCTACTTAAAGCAAGACAAAACTAAAAGCTGAATACATTAGAAAGAGGATGTTTTTGTAGGAAAATAGAAGTTAATCTATCTTAAATGAACAAGAGGATTAAAAGTCTCTTTAAGAGCCTTAGGCTTTAAACACACTAAATCAAGTTCAATTATCACTGTCGGCTGGCAGAAACATCACATTACAGGATTTCTGCATATTATGAGAAATATTAAAGGGACACTCTAAGCTGATGTGGGGCCAATTCTGAATTATTAGTAAAAGAAAACTACTGTAAGTTTTATGTAGCAATCAGCTCACAGAAAGAACCTCTGTGGGGAGCAACACTCGGCAAATGAATTTAAAAGGTAATAAGAAAAACATTTATAAACAAAAACTCCTCCCTCCCTCCTCCCAACACCCCTCCCCCAGGTTTCCAGCTTATTCCAAAGACTCCTACCTGAGGCTAAATCTTCTGGACTGAGTGAGGTGATGTAATATATAACCTCAGAAACTCAGGTCAGAGATAGGTAAGGGGTGAGCTGGTGACAAGGCAAGAAGTCAGAAGTCAGCAGGGCTTTTGGTGACTCACAACAGCAAGGAACCGAGCAGTGCACATTTAGGCAGGACTGAGGGGGAGCAAGGGACTGGCCAAGAGTAGTCAGGGAGGAAGGCATTGGCAGGACCAAGGAGAGCGCCAGGGAGCGGCTTTCGTTTCTTTCTTTCTCTCCCACATCCCTGGGCAGCAGAAAACAACACACCTGTCTCTAATCTTAGATCAGAACCCTGTGCCTTAAGTTACATCACCTGTTTTTCTGGCCTAATCATATTTATGCAAGCATTCTCAAGTATCTTCAGAAAGAGATGGAACCTAAAACATAGACATATGTAAACTATTCCTAAATGAATAGATGTATAAACAAATAAATGACCAAGTAAATGCCCCAATAAAATGTTCTTCACCCAGACATGTTCTTGAGGTTCCATAAGAGGCATCTGACACAGGACTGAGTCAATATCAGAGCATGGTGAGGCCAGCAATGTGACCCAGGCTACATAAAGCATGGCCTACACACAAAGAACAAGCACTAATTCAGGGGAACCCAAAATGAATCCATTGAGTTACTTATTTTTTAATAATTGAAATATGAGTAAAAAATTAACACTGTTCTGGGGTGAAATTTATAAAAGGATCAGCAGTGAATAAAATTAAGTATAGAAGCCAGAAACGAGAGATGAGGGTGTTTGCTGTATGGTCAGAGTCACCTTGATGTCCTCCATTTCTAGACCCTGTGTTGACTTCTAAGAAAATACACAGCATGGTCTTCACTCATCTGTTGACATAGCTGATTCCCTTCCCTTACTGGGGTTGTATGTTCTTTCAGTGCAGGACCTAACTCCTCGATGGATGTCATGTTTCTATGAGCATTCCTCACAGGCAGATGGTGTAATATCCTATCAGGTAAAACAAGTGCTGTTCATTCTGCCTCTGTAACATCTTACACCTGGCCCCTCCTTTCTATCCATCCACCTTCATCACTATGATCATCTTGCTTAAGATGTTGCTGATTGAAAGAGAGGAGATAGGAGTCACGTTGGAAGTTAGAAATGAGGGTACCTATGGTTTCCACCATCCCACTCTGCACAAATGGTGTCAGGGTCTTGATTGTCAATACTTTATGAGTCCTACACTTCAACCAAATGCAATTCTTTGCTATTCCTCAAAATGACATAAAATGTCCCATTCTTATTCCTTTACTCATGCTACTTCTGAGTAGAACACCAAAAATTTCTGCTGGTCACCACCTCTCCCTTCTAACAACAGAACATCAAAACTGTCCTTCAAGTACAGGCTAAATTACATTTGAACAAATTTGTGTTGTTGGGATTATTCAAAAATTCTTACCCTCCTACCTATTTACCATACTCCTGACAAGACTTGGCAATATACACAAATTGTTTTTCTTTAGTGGAATATTTCACTGGCATTAAACTACAAGGCTCCCATCCTAAACATTTTCTAGTTAAATGATAGCAACACTGGAATAAGGAAATAGATAACGTCAAGACATAATTCTATGTATGGCATTCAGTTTTTTGTTTGGTTCTGTAGCGTCTAATGCAGTGAATTGTTCTGATGTGAAAGCATAGTAATGTTTAGGAATATGGAGCTGAGCTGTGCTCTCCTATATGATCCCCACATGTGGCCATTAAAATTTTAATGAAATTCAAATAAAATTAAATTTTTACTTCTGCCACATTTCAAGTGCTCAGTGTTAGTGGCTAATATACTGGACAGTGCAGCTACAGGACATTTCCATAATCACACAAAGCTTTACTGGACAGTGCTGCTCAGAGGGTCACATGCATCAGAATCAGATGGAGGGCTTGTGACCATACAGCTTCTGATTCAGTAGATCTGGAGCAGGGCCTAAGTATCTGCATTTATACCAGGAGCCCAGCTGATGGTGATGCTGCTGGTCCAAGGACCACACTTTGAGAACCACTGGACTTGGCTGATGACACTGGCTGAGTTTTGTATGGGGTGTATGCACAGGAGTCTCGGCCTCAGCAAGGCCAGGTTTTCCTTCTCATGAGCAGATGCAGAAAGTAAACTGATAATCTTTGGGAACGTACACGGTGGTTTTCTAACACCATCTGTTTTCTTAATTAGTATACAGTTAGGTCAGAGTTTCCCAAACATATCACCAAGGTGTCAGTGTGGCTTGTACTCCCTGAAACTGTTTGCAGAAATGTGTATTCATGCCCATGAGCACTTTTTCAAGGTCAAGTAGACCTTGGCCCTGGGGCTGATTGCCTTATCACACGGGCCTGGGCAGGTTTATTAGCCTTTCAGTGACTTAGAGGAAAACTACAGGATGACCACAGGGCTGTCTTCAGGCTAAAGGAGAAATGCACGTAAGGAACCATACAGAGTGCTTAATACAGAGTATGCGCTCCATCTGTGTTAGATGTTATTATTTTCATCAATTCTCAATGAGGTCTATAATCCCCCTCATCGCAATTAAGACTGCCTGCTTAAGCTATTACAAAAATGTGCCTTCTCTGTACCACAGCAGCTAAGGGGGAGAATTAAAATTTGGTACAGGAAATATATAGAGGTATTCCAAACATAATAGCCAAGAACTATCTTTATATAGAATATTGGCAGGTAAAATTGAAAACCGAGTTTCTTCATTTCTATCTGACAAGAGCATGAAAGGTATATTCCCGGTGCCCTAAACTGGACTGTAAGCTGCATGGAGGATAATAAGTTATTTATTTTGTGATGGCTGCAGCTGCAGCAGCAACAATGGACCATGAGGATAAGAATTAAACCCTAGGGATAGAAGAGAGGAGAGACAGATGTAGCTTAAGTCCCTGATGTCTATGGAGTTTGTATATAAGATTTGTACTACCTACCTCTAGACTCCTCTTATGCAAAAGAACATTTTTCTATTGTTTAAGCTGCTATAATTTCTTTCACATGGAACTCAACATTATTTTAAATGCATTCAACATATTCTAGTATTCTTAGCTACTTACAGAGTCATGTCCCAAAACAGATCCAAAATGGCAGAGTAGGTAAATACTGTGCCTGCTTCATTACATGAACACATTAAAATTACAGCTAAATTTTAGAACAACCAACCTGGAGAACTGTCGGAAGTCTAGCCAAATAGAAGTTTTATAACTAAGAACACAAGAGGAGGCCACGTCGAGATTGGTGGGAGAGGCACAGATGCAAAAGGAGCCAAACCTCCTCCAGGGGCAGTAGAGAATCAGGAGGGATATCTCAGCTGCAGAAGTTCCCCACCAAAGGAACAAGGAGCCCCAGCCTTATACCAGGCTCTCCAGCCCAGAGCACTGATGCTGGGAAGAGGAGCCCCAAATATCTGACTGAAAAACAGTGGGGACTCCGACCATCAGTTGGGATGGAAGGCTGCCAGAAACCCAGATGACCTCTTAAAATGCACAGACTCAAGCACTCACCTTGGGTTCTGGTAGAGGAACAGTGAGTCAGGGGGTGTTGGAGGCAGATGGGAGCGGACTGAGGTGTGTGGCTTTGGGAAAAGGGTTGGAGAATTCTTGCCATTTTTCCTGGGTGGATCCTCCTCCTGCATAGCTGACTGGTGGGCGCCATCTTTCCTGTGTTGCGCCAGCCCCCACACCGCCAAGTCTGAGCCTGATTGGTCTGGTGAGTTCTGCTGGCTCCACGCTGCTGACTCACTGGGACCCCTGCTCTACCCAACTCTGCCAATGCCAGAGGCACTTTTTCCAGTGAGCAGCCAGCCCCACCTGCATTGCAATCTTTCTTAGAAAACTACTTAAGTCTACAGGCTCCAGGCAGGCAGCGACTGGCATTGGTGTGCTCTGAGACTTTTGCTGAGCAGCTCCAGACATAGCATTAACACCAAACTAGGATCTACAGAAGTATCCAGCACAGGTGACTAAGGAGAGGGTACCTACTACATAAGGCTATCCAGCAAGACTGGGAGATGTAGCAGATCTGCCTAATACATAGGAGCAAACACATACAGGCATCCGAAATAAGGAAACAAAGAAATATGTCTCAAATAAAAGAATAGCAGATTATTCTAGAAGGACTAAACAAGATGGAAGCAAGCAACCTATCAGATACAGAACTCAAAATGATAGTCGTTATAAGGATGCTCAAGGAACTTAGTGAAAACTTAAGTAGAGAGATAGCAAGCATAAAGAAGGATATATAAACCATAAAAAAGAACCAGTGAGAAATAAAGAATATAAAACTGAAATTCAAAAGAAGGAATCACCAGCAGACTAGATGGAGCAGAAGATCAAATCAATGAATTGGAAGGTAGCAGAAAACATTCAGTCAGAATAGCAAAAAGAAAAAAGAATCCCAAAAGTGTAGGATACGTAGTTTCCGGGGACTCTGGGACAACATCAAGTATAACAAAACTTGCATCATAGAAGTACCAGAAGAAAACAGACAAAGAAAACAGACATATGAGCTCAGGAAGCACAGAAGGTCCCAAACAAGATAAATCCAAGTAGGCTCACACCAAGACACATTAAAATTAAAATGACCAAGGTTAAAGACAAAGAAAATCCTAAAAGCAGCGAGAGAAAAACAACTAGTTTTTATAAGGGAGTTCCTATAAGCCTGTCAGCTGATTTATCATCAGAAACTTTGCAGGCCAGAAAGGAGTGGTAGAAAATATTCAACGTGATATAAAGCAAGGACCTACAACCAAGATTACTCTATGCAGCAGGGCGACCATTCAAAATCGAAGGACAAATAAAGAGCTTCCCATGTAAGAAAAAAGCTAAAGGAGGGATGCTGGGATAGTTCAACAGGTTGAGTGCTTGCCTTGCAATGGCAAGGTCTGGGGACCAAATCCCAGCCCCATTGATGCAAATTCATGTGGTGAACTGCAGTGCAACTGGTAGACTCCCAGTTTGGTTCCCACTCCACATGGTCCCACATCCACCTGTGTGGAATGAAACCGTGTCACAACTAATGATGTACAACTATGGAGACTACTCTGGGCCCTCCTCACTTCTCTCTCTCTCTCATTCTCTCAAAAACAATAAAATAAATCTTGGGGAAGCCGGGATGGCTCAGTCGGTTAAGCGCTCACTTTGCAGCGCTCTCTGGGAACTGAGGATCGAATCCCAGCCCCGGCCAGTGCGGACCCACATGCTGAACTAGGGAGCTCCTCCAGGTCAGTTCTCTCTCTCTCTCTGTCTCTGTATCTCTCTCTGTCTCTGTCTCTGTCAAAAACAATAAATAAATAAATAAATAAATGAATAAATAAATCTTAAAAAAAAATAGAAAAAGCTAAAGGAGTTAATTACCACCAAACTAATATAACAAGGAATGTTAGAGGGACTACTTAAAGATGGGGCAAAAAGCAAAAATATGAATAATAAAATGGCAATAGCTACCTAGCAACAATTACCTTCAATTTAATTGGATTAAAAGTGCCAATAAAAAGCTACAGATGGTATAGCACTGAGGGGAGTGTCAAAACAGCGGAAGACAGATGCAAGTTGACTTCGCTTATGGGTGAAATCCAAAGAAGAAAATAAACAAGCAGAACAGGAACAGGTTTATAGACATAGAGCACATTTGGTTTGTTGCCAGATGAGAGGAGGGTAAAGGAATAGGCTGAAATAAAGGGAAGGAATTGGGAAATTTAGTTTGGTGGTTACAAAGTAATAGTTATGGTGATGTAGGAAATACCATGGGAATATAGTCATTAATGTTGCAATAACTATGAATGGCATCAGATGGGTACTAGATTTGTTGGGATGATGGGAGGAAGGTGTGAGGGGTGGGTGAAAAAGGGGAATAAATCAAGAAGTACAAATTCATATGTCACAAAATAGTCACAGAGATGTAAAGTACAATATAGGGCATACAGTCAATAACATCATCATAACTATATATGGTCTCATATGGGAACCAGGTGTACGGAAATAAGGATTTTGTAAGTTATATAAATGTCTGATCACTATGCTATACACACAAAGCCAACATAATATTGTATGTCAAATGTAATTGAAAAATAAAAAATGAGAAAAAAATTAAAACAAAAAAACAGTTGTGTCCCTGTTGAAAAAGGTATTTGGAGTTGAAGCCTTCTATGGAGAAGTAGTTAGTGCCAGTGCAATAGACCAGCAACTCATGCTTATTGGAAGTTAAAGTTCCCACTTAGAAGTTTACTATTCTTATTCAGCACTTTCTGAAATGATAAGCAACTTTCTAATTCTAGGATCACTATGCTTCCTTTAGATTCCCTACATATTTTCCTCTTGCCTCCTCCTCCTATGTTCCTGAACCATGGCAATTCTTCTGCCAGAGTTCTCATGACCACCACAGTGCACTCTCCCTTCCTCTTCTTCCCAGAAACTTATATTTCATTCACAAAATGAGGCTGCAAAATCACACTTAATGATTTTAGCCTAAAAAAGCTAGATTTGAGGCATCATGTTAATGAAGTTATTAGCTTTCTTCTCTATCTATTCTATAAATTTGAAATTCTAGTATATATTTAAGAAGTCAGATACTGACAGTTTTTGCCATGCAATGAATTCTACATGTCTGTATATTTTTATTGAAAGCACAGGTGCTTTTTCTGGAAAAGGCAAAGCAAAATTCAGTCAGGCCTCAAGTGGAACAAGAAAATAGATAACTTTAATCCCATAATGCTCCCATAATAACATTCACTTTAGACAATTTTACATAGAATGGGTCAAGTCTTTCACCTGCAAAAAAAATGTAACATAATTGGAGCAGATCCTGCCTTTGTGAGGCTTGAGGTTTATTTAATTTGAGGGCCCTCTTTAAGAAAAAGAATACAAAATTATATAATACAAAATTAGGTAAAATCACTTCTGCATATAATCAAGACATATGCACAAGTCTCAACCCAAGAGAAAAGAGAGAATTAGATGAAAGCAAACTTAATCAACAGATGTATGGCTAAGAGCCAGAAAATAAGAAACAAAAAAAAGAAAAAGAAGAGCTTAAAAAAAAAAAAAAAATTCCAAGCAGTACCCGTTTTAAATCTCTGGTTAAATTTATATAGCAAGTATAATGAGAGAAGAAAAAAACCTTTTTTTACACAAAAAGAGCAGTACCAACTACCACATATAGCTATCACTCAAACAAAACTCAAAGGAGTGTGCTAGATATTCAGATATATATCATATCTAAAAACCTCATCTTAGGGAATATGGTAAGATAATGTATGTAGAACGAACTGTTCATTGGTTCTCAGAGGATATTACTTAAAACCTCCTAACATTTGTTTAAGATGCACCATCCTTCAGAACACAATATATATCTTTTTTATCTTGTATCTACTGTTTATTAAAAAAAAAATACTAATAGCCAACTTTAATTAAGCACTTGCTGTGTGCCCAGCCAAGCAGCATGCTAAGCACTTTATATGTAATACCTCAATTAACCCCCAACAAACAAATGAAATAAATATTTTATTATCCGCATGTTACAGATGGGAAAACTGATGCCTAGGTAGGTCACACAGTTTATGAGAGGTTAAGCCAAAACCAAATCCAAGCAGTTTTGTGTTTTTAAAGATTTATTTTACTGTTTTTTGACAGAGAGACAGAAACAGAGAGAGACATAGAGAATGGGGAGAGCCCAGAGCAGTCTCCATAGTTGTACATCATCAGTTTTTCGACATGGTTTCATTCCACACAGGTGGGAGGGGGCCATGCAGGGTGGGGGCCAGGCCAGGGTCCTTCCCCATGGGAGGCACACCTACGTGAGCTGGGGTCCAAACCAGGGGGTGGGGGGAAACTTAACTGGGGGCC
Source organism: Craseonycteris thonglongyai (assembly GCA_004027555.1). NCBI lineage: Eukaryota > Metazoa > Chordata > Mammalia > Chiroptera > Craseonycteridae > Craseonycteris > Craseonycteris thonglongyai. The sequence goes on from PVKE010016998.1 coordinate 26,266, forward strand.
TCCCGCATGGGAAGCACACCCCAGTTCAGCATATGGGTCTGCACAGGCTGAGGTTGGGATTCGATCCTCAGATCCTGGGGCTGCAACTTGAGTGCTTAACCTGCTGAGCCATCCCAGCTTCCCCCCAAGCAGTTTTTATAGAAATCTGAACTTCAGAGAAGTTAACAAACCAACCCAGGTCACACAGCTATTAAGTGGTAGAATCAGAATTCTAACTGGGTCTGACTTCAAAACAGGCATTCTTAGCACCATGTTGTTATACTCTGACAACAGTAAGTGATCCAAACACAAACTATAACATTGTCAAGGGTTTCCAGTTCCTTTACAAAAATGACAGACAGGAGAAAAGCAAATGTGGAGTATTGATTAACTGAACAGGTCTTCATTTAGCTCCTAACACATGTGTGACCCACCCGCTGCTGTTCTTGGGGGTGAAAGGCAGCAATCAGGTCTACCTTCAGACAAGGTGCACACGTTTTAGCACTTGTAGCTTATTTTATCATCAGAACTGGTGTCCTCTTCCCTTTGTCCCACGTACTTTTTCTAGAATAATAACATTGTCACTTATATTCATTTCATAGTTTCCCTGTGACCAAAAGGCATATTTGGGGCTGGGGCTTTTCTTTGCCACTTCAAGATTTATAAAGTTTCATACAAATTGATATGAATACAGAATAAGGAGAAAACTGCCATCTGTACCTGTAGAGGCTGAAATAACTGCCACAGGGCCCCTGCTCCTGCTAAAGAGGGGTTTCCTCTCACTAATTCATCCCTCTTCACACCCAAAATGGATTATGTATTCCTTTTAATTCCTAATTTCAGGTTCAGGTCCAACTGGAACGAATCAGGTCTACAGACAACACCATATCACATGTAACATTGTCAAAAAAAGAAAAAAAATCAGGGATGCTGGGATGGATGAGCAGGTTGAGCACTTGCTTTGCAGCCCCAGGTCTGAGGATTGAATCCCAGCCCCGGTCCATGCGGACCCATATGCTGAACTGGGGTGCGCCCCCAATTAGGTTCTTGCTGGGGCCCTTGCCCACCTGTGTAATAAAACTACCGGTATATCAAAAACTAACAACGTACAACTATGGAGACTGCTCTGGGCCCTCCCCCTTCTCTCTGTCTGTCTGTCTCTCTGTCAAAATAAAAGGAAAAAAAAAATTCAATTTTGAGACCTAACATACCATGAAATAAACATTTGTCATCTCACCCCACCCCAGTCTTCTCCATTCCCTAGAAGGGGACAACAATTCAGGATGCTATTTGTTTGTTTCTGTTTACAAAAATAATCTAATAATTGTTTTTAAAAAATGGGAATGTACAAAAAAGATATAGAAAGCAAAGAAAAAAAGTCCAAAATCCCAGTCCCAAGAGAAAATGACTATTAACATTATGGTTATATTTCTTGTAGTATTTTATCTACCTTAGAACACAATTGAGATCAAACAGTATATATAATTCTGAAATCTGTTTCTAGTGGGTGTTTTTATTGCTTTTTTTTTTTCACTTTGAAAGTGCATCTGCTTAATATGCATGCATAGCTCCCGATTTTTCAGGCAAAGATAATTTCAACAACTTCTTTTGAAAATTCTAGAGACTACTGCAAACAGCCCTAGTTTTTCTGAAATGTAATTCATTAGGCTGTCCTGAGACTTTCTGATCTCATAGCGGTGAGGATGCACCGGCTCAATTTACCCTACATACAACTACATGACAAGATAAGAGCTCACCTCCCTGAAAAATATAAATTGCCATTGTGTTTTCATGCTAATGTGAAGTCTGTATTTTTTTCATGTTTTCCAGCATCTACTGAGTTACATCTAGCAAATCTCTGAATTGCACAAGCAGAAAAGATGCAAATCCAAAAGAAAGGAAAGGAGACAGCCCACATGGAGGAGTGGAGCAATCATTTAAACATTTATCAAGAAAAAGGTGTGTGAGAGCCTCATTCATTTGACAAGGAAGGAAGAAAGCAGAAGAGGATGTAAGGGGGGAGGGGAGAGGGAACTCAGTTTGTCCTCCAGTTGCTTGAGATTTCTCCTCTCTGACTACCCTAAAACCTTTCTTATTCTTCAGTCCAACAAGAATAGTAGAATGGCTGCCCAACAGTTAGAGTGCAAAGATACCTTTACTACTTTGTTTGATGTGAATTGACATGTGGGAGATTTGGCAGATGGTAATCTTTGAAAATCATCCAAATCCATGTACTTTTAACTAAATCAAAGAGATCAATACATATAATGGATTTTTCTTACATCTGTGTTTTGGCCCAGAACAGAGACAGTGGAGGTAACCATGAAAGTTTTATGGATTGTCAACCAGGGACTTCATCATCTTGCTTGAGTTCAGTAGGGGCTGCTTTGATAATTTTAAAATTGAGGTTCCCAGGATTCTCCATCTTCTTATTCATCTTTCTTCTTTAAAAGAATTACTGATGTCTGGGAGGCTCCAGCCATGAGGCAATGCAGTTTTATTGCAGCAGGAGGAGTTTTCCAGATGGTATTTTTTCCAATGGAAACAGAGGGTAGAATGCAATTTCCCTACCATGCATACACCACTTAATGAAGCTTGGCAGCAGGTCCGTTGTTAACCTGTCACCATGAACACCTTCCATAAAATGGATGCTCTCTATTTCAGGGACTGGGTGGTTTCAGGCACCAAGAATTGCTCTGAATCATGTGAAATAGAATGAGAATCGGTATCTCATGGCCTACCTACTAGTTTCTTCCCTGGATCATATAATAATATTTGAACTTCCTGGAAAACCAAATCTCTCATGAGATATTATGCTAGCAAGTTTAAGTTCCTTCAGTTACTAATAATCCTCATACTGATATTTTCCACAAATGTCTAAAATAGGGACAAATGTGTCCTAATTGTCTTGTTTCTCATCAGGGGAGGAAAAGCAGCATCATATTGGTTATGAAGTAACTTGCCACATTTATTTGAGTTCCTTAATAATTGGATATTCAACTAACAAATTTATGCTGAAAACAGCTTGTTAATATCTTTACTGAAGATAATATATTTTCAACTTGTTTCCAAAACATTCCAAAACCCATGAGTGGGGTGAACTAGACAATTTCAATTGTGAGTTTCTTGATCTGTGTGTTGGAAATTGTCGCCCAGACACACATTTAAACTTGAAAAAAACAATTTACAGGGAAAGATCAACAAAACAGAATAGATAGCCCATGTAAATATATGTACATAATATATATTTTTTAAAAATCAATTCTCAGTTATCTATGGTATAATTTCCAAGCTGACATTCAAAAGCAATTACAAGTACACAGTGCATTGCTAAATATCAAATATTTATTTTTAATTATCTACAATTTGGATTAACTAGATCTCTGGAGGAAAATAATAAATTGCTGATAGTGCAAAATCAGTGTATATTGTTTGTGGAGAATGTTACAGTTCTGCTTTCTTCATAGACAAAAACCCAGTTCAGATTTGTTTATAGCAAGCCCCAGAGGAACTTTAAAGGGTTTTAGTAATAAAATTTTTGTTTTAAAATGAATTATTAAATAGAGCTTAAAAATGTTTTCTGCTATAGCTTTAATTTTATTCACAAAGATTTGACTTTTTTTCAGAAGTCAATTTGTTTTTATTAAAACTTGGTTATAAAAACACAACCAAAAAAGAAACGTATTATCTAAAACAAAAACATAGAAGTCCCTTATTCCTGCCCACATTTTAAATTCTGGTAGAGCTTTATAAATAGGAGAGCTATTGCTAAAATGCCAAAGCTGACTAAGGTGAGCTTCACCAACACTGGCTGTTATCAATCTTTTTAATGCTTGCTTGCCCAATAGTTCTAATAAACTATGTCTACTCTAGAGAGATCTTAGCCTTGAACTGTCCACCTTCCACAATGTTTCTAGAATTATCTACCTAATTTTAAATCTAATTAGTTAAGCCCCTTATTTTAGGGGCTGTGCTGGCTCCTCCCATCTACGGAATGAAATCCAAACTCCTTTATGGAGCTCACCAGGTTCCTCACAGCCTGGGCACCACCTCCCTTTTTTTGCCTCATGTCCTAGCTCTATCCACACATCACTTTTTGTGCCAGCCACGCTGAATGTTTTACCTCTTTTTGGAACTTGTGATTCTCTTTCTCACATCTACACCCTTGCATTTGTTATTTCCCCTCATTCTAGCTCTAATAAACTTCCATTCAACTTCTAAGAGCCAGATGAAGTGTTATCTCCTCTGTGCTACCTCCCAGATCCCCCCAAAAAACTTAGCTACTCCTCTCTGCATCTCTTATGGTAGCACTTAGTACATTGCTATTTAATGTTTGTACAAATGCTTGTTTCTCCCTATAGACCAGGGGTGGCCAACTTTTCTGTATATACGATCTACTTTTTATCTTAAAACTGTGTCGCGATCGACTTGTTGTCATAGGCATAGTATAAGGGGGAAGAAGGGGTGTGAAATGCATACTATGTTTATACACTGTGTTTCAGTATAAGGTGCATTCCAGCGAGGTATGGGTAGATAAGTAAAATATATGTTCAAAACTATTTTTTATTTTTTAAATCACTTATTAAGTTTTCGAGATATAGGCTCATGAAGAAAATAAATTTCCAGACCCAACTTTTGATAGCATCATTCCGTACATGCGTTACCTAAAAAATTAGATTTTCCGACATTTTTTCAAGATAGATTTTTACTAACTTAAAATGCAATTTAATTTTTTTATCAACTGCAGTGTATAAGTTGTTGTACTATTTGTTTGTAAATATGAAAAAGTTGTTATAAACATGCACAGTATGGCTGATAATTTGATTCAATATTTCACTTTCGCGTTTTTTGGGGGGGCCAGGAAAATTTATCATGAAAGAATAATATGACTTACTTTTTGCTAATCTATCAATAGCTCGCTGAGTACACCTCGTACTGAAATATAGATATATGGCTTATCTACCTACGTAAAAAACAACAACAATAATTATTTAAAGGGCCAAAAAACTCACGTCCAGGGGAATTAAAAGAACATGGATAATTATTAACA
>PVKE010016999.1:0-31300 GCA_004027555.1 Craseonycteris thonglongyai
TGTGTGTGTGTGTGTGTGTGTGTGTGTGTGTATACCCCAGAGGACTGGAGTGGAGGAGTGTACCAGGGAAGCCCTGTGTCCCCTTACTCCTGAGCCCCTGAACTTGCCAGGCCCTGGGAGGCCGCAGGGGTGTGCCGCCAGGCTCCTGGCTCCTGGCTCCCGTCCCCAGAGGCAGACCAGGGAGTAAACAGAAACCTGGATTGGCAGGGCAGCAGTCGCTGGCACAACCTGTTACCTCGCCCTGCCCTGGGCCAGCCTGACACCCAGGCCCTGGGAAACTGGGAGCTGAGGGCAACACTCTAGAAAGGGAGGGCTGAGGGTCTAGGCACCTGAGACCACAGGGGTGGGGACCAAAACACCTGGGTCCTGAGAAAATGGGAGAACTGGGCCAGGATACCGAGGAGGGCACCTGAGCCCTGAGGAGCCGGGGACCTGGGCTTCTGGAAGAGGAGGGGGCCGGTTTACTGGGGATTAAGGGGGTCAGGACTCCTAAGTTCCTAAGGCCCTGTGTTCTTGGGAGGTGAAGGGTCTGGACTTGTCCCTGCGTTCTGAGTCCCTAAGGACCTGGGTCTGGGAAGAGTTTCCCAGCAGGTGAGGGGCTGTGAGGAGGCAGACAGGGACTGTCAGCAGGTGGCCTGTGTTCCAGAGTACTGGGACAGGTTTCCAGCGGGCAGACAATGTCTGCCAGAGGCAAAAGGCAGGGCAGCCCATTTTCTACTTCTCCCTGCCTCGGTTCACCCTGGGGACATTCATGGAGCTGAGTGGCCAAAACACAGATCTCATGGCTGAGGGAAGCCCGGCCTGCAGGACTGGGAGAGCCAGTGAGCAGGTGAAGAATGAAGGGGAGGACCAGGTCTTGGCCAGCAAGGGGTGAATCCCAGCTGCTGAGTAGAGTGTCTTGCAGTTACCTGTCCCCACAGACCTACCTGTCCCCACAGATGCAGCAGGTACCATGAGCTCCCCAGAAGGTCGAAGCTTCCCATCAGGGCTGCTCTCGGGGGGTGCCTCCCCCAGTGGCAACGAAGGTTTCTTCCCCTTCATGCTGGAGCGGCGGGACTCATTCCTGGGAGGAGGCCCAGGGCCTGAGGAGCCTGAGGATCTGGCCCTGCAGCTGCAGCAGAAGGAGAAAGACCTGCTGTTGGCCGCGGAGCTTGGCAAGATGCTTCTGGAGCAAAATGAGGAGCTGCAACGGCAGCTAGAGACGCTGAGCACCCAGCACTCTGAGCGTGAGGAAGTGAGCTGATGGCAGGGGTGGCAGGCAGGAGGTGGGGGTGGGCAGATGGAGGACAGGTGGCAGGGGCCAGGCAGGTGAGCAGGGGGAGGAAAGCCAAACAGCAGAAAGCTTCTGGAATAGTACAGTTCTGGGCCCAGTCCCCTGGCAGTGTTGTCCAGTGGTTAAGAATATGGGCTCTGAGAATAAATCAGACCCCTGCCTGGCTATGTGACCTTGAGCAAGCTGCTGGCCCTCTCTGCATCTTGGTTCCTCAGCAAGATAGTGCAGTTCCAGCCAACAGTTACTGGGCATATTCTCCCCACCTGGCTCTGGGCTAAACACCTTCCATGAATCATCTTGGTCAATTCTCATCCAACCCTGTGAGGTAGAAGCAGTTCTTCCCTCGGCCCAGGTTCTGTTATCAGCCACATTGTCACCCTGGGGTCACATCTGGTCCCTAAACATCCTGGACTCCACTGAGTCCCTGGATCTATGTCATCAGCCCCAGCTGCTGTTCCGAGCCCAACCTGGGTAGCTTATTGCCCCACGCCTCCCCACCAGGCCATCTAATGCGCATCTCAGAATAAGTGGCACTCTGGATTATGACCCCATCACCCACTGTCTCCATCATAGCTTCCCACCTTCTCACCAGACCCTGAGCATCCCCACGACCTCTCCTTGGGGCTTGACTACATCTGCAAGCCCTGTGGATTCTTCTAAGCGAGATTCTGACTCTACCCACTTACCTCTGCAGCCTGCAAGCTGGTTGCAGCCTCCATCACTTCTGCCCCAGACACTGCAGCTGCCTCCTCACTGGTCCCTGGCTTCCACTCTTGCTCCCTGGAAAACATTTTCTAGGGGACTGCCAGGGTGATCTTCAAAAATTGCAAATCAGATTTCAGTCCTTGCTCAGAATCTCCCAACAGCTCTTTATCACACTTAGAATGAAAATGAAACTCTTCACCAGGGCCTAAAAGTCCCCAACCTCAGCTCAGTGTACCACCCATCCTCCAGCGGGTCCTCTTTTCAGTTCCTTGAATAACCCAAGCTTGTTACCTCAGGGCCTTTGCACTTGCTGTTTCTTGTGTGTAGCCCTCTTCCTTCTTGCCCTGCAGGAGTCAATTCAGACATCATTCTCTCCCGAAGGAGCCCCCACTACATCCTGCTCCTCTTCATCACTTTTCTAGGGTTTCCTTATAGCCTTACTGTCCCTCCCAAACTACCTAGTTCAAGCATGTATTCATTTGCCTCACACCCTCTGGAGTCCAAGGTGTTTGAGGCAGAGAACTTGGCTGACTGCCAGACCCTAGAACAGAAGCAGCTCAGGAAATACTGGATGGATGGATGGATGGATGGATGGATGGATGGATGGATGGATGGATGGATAGCAGGGACAAGATACAGAGATATTAAGGGACTTGCCTGATCACAAAGCAGCAGCAGGGCTGGGCATTGGCAGGACAAGTGGATCTCAACCCTGTGAGCTTAATCCTAGGGCTCTGTTGCCCCCCGCCCCCCCCCCCACATTATTTGGTTAAGAACTTGGCTGCCTGGGTTGGGATCCCTGCTCCACTAACTCAGTGTGTGTCATTCCTTGGGCAAGGCATTTCACCTCTCAGAGCCTCAGTTTCCACATCTGTAAAATGAGGATGTTAATGATTCTAACTCTAGTGAATTAAATGAAATAGTACAGGTAAAGCTCTAGCTAGCGTAGGACCTGACAGGAGTACTGCTAATAACTAGCCCCTAGGGTTAGCATTACTTTCCAGCTTTGAGAATCTGAATAGAGTGGGGGCCAAAGACTGGCCCCCCCAACTTGCCTACCTCCCCAAGCTGGGCATTTGGGTGTGCCAGGCGCGTCCCCCCGCTAGTTGGACAGGTTTTGGGGAGGGCAGGCAGAGGCATGGGGCCCCGGGCGGGGCTGGCCAGGGTTAATTAGAGGGAGCTGGCCAGGAGGAGCTGGGGGAGAGGGGCTGAGCAGAGGCTGGGCACAAGCTGAACCTCCAGAGCCCCTGGGACTGCAGTGTGGGAGGCCATGGGTCGGGGTTTAAATTCTGCCAGACTCAGGCGCCAGAAAAGGCGCCTGAGACCTCGGGTCCAGAAGCCCAGGCAGCAGCAGCCAGAGGTGAATGGACATCAGGAAGTCCCACCCCACCACCCCACTGGCCAGGAAACTTTTTTCTACTGTTCTTTCCCCCTTCTGAGTCTCTGCATCTCGCTCTGCCTGCTTCCTCCCTGACGCTCTCTTGCTTTCATGCCTGTCCCAGATCACTTCAGACTCTCTTTGGGGCTGTCTCTCCATCCTGGTCTCTCTGTGTCTGTTCCAGCATCATCTCTCCCTCTCTGTCTCTAACCCTCTATCCTGGTCTCCACAGCGGCTGCAGCAGGAGAACCATGAGCTCCGCCAGAGCCTGGCAGCACGGGGAGCTGAGTGGGAGGCCAGGGCTGTGGAGCTGGAGGGGGACGTGGAGGCCCTGAGGGCCCAACTGGGGGAGCAGCGCTCGGAGCAGCAGGACAGCGGGCGAGAGCGGGCACGAGCCCTCAGTGAACTCAGCGAGCAGAACCTCCGGCTCAGCCAGCAACTGGCCCAGGTGGGACAGCCCTGACTCCAGGGCAGGGTATGGGGGTGGGTGCTGCAGGCTTGGTGCTAAGGCTTGGGCCAGCTAAGGACTCCACTGGCTCCGCACTCCACAGGCCTCCCAGACTGAGCAGAAGCTTCAGAGGGAACTGGATGGCCTTCGGGAGCAGTGTCAGGCTCAGACCCTGGCTGGGGCAGAGCTGAGGACACGTCTGGAGAGTCTGCAGGGTGAGGTGAGTGCCAGCTAGGGCTGGGGTCTCTTGATCCAGGAAGGCTGGACTGAGGGCTATCTGGAGCTGGCCCAGCGCTTGCCCTCCAACTCTGAAGCCTCTCCCCAGAACCAGATGCTACAGAGTCGCCGTCAGGACCTGGAGGTTCAGATCCAAGGCCTGCGTGAGGAGGTGGAGAAGGGCCAGGGCAGGCTACAGGCAACCCACGAAGAGTTGTTGCTACTGCGGCGAGAGAAGCGGGAGCACAGCCTGGAGGTGACCAGTGGGGTTGGGGTATGTGGGTATATCACTGGGACCTGCCCACTGCCTCAGGTCTTCCTGAGAGATGAGGCCAGAGCTGGGCCACAAGAGCATAAGCATTAGCCTAAGGGAGAGTGGGAGCCATGGAAGGGTATTAAGCAGGGGTGGTACACTCTCAGAATGCATAGGAGCTGAGCGGCTGGGAAGTCAGGGAGTGAGCTGAGTCTAGAGTTCAGGCCAGAGATGATGGGGACCTGGACCAGGTGTCGGGCAGTGGAGATGGAGGAAATGAAACACAAAGAGGCAGAAAGTCTTGATGTTTGAGATCTTGGGAGTTGGTACTTTGGGGTTACACTTTCTGGGTTATCCCAGCATCTCTTCTTATATTGCGGGACGCCCAACCTCAGTTTCCCCATCTGTGAGATGGGATGGTAATGGTATAGAGAGCTTTGGTGAGTGTGCGAAGTATTCAGCACAGCGCCAGCTTAGAAGGCGCCATAAATGCTGGATGATGATAATTAGTGAGTTAGAAGGTTGGTCGGGTACTGGGTGGGACTCAGGTCCAGGTTACCTGATGAGGTGCGACTGGAGGGAGGGTGATGGAAATCATTAAAGCCGTGGTGCTCATCCACGCCCTGCTTTATAGGCCAGGAAATTGTGTCAGCCGAGGGGAAGTGCACGGCCTGAGACTGCTGGGGTGCTGAGAAACGCGGGGGGTATGGGGGTGTGGGGTGTGGTACGGGCCCGGCCGGGCTCTCCGCGGCACGCCGGCGCCTCCTATGGGCGGACTGCGGGATGTCGGCGGGTGCACCTGGCTGACCGCCTACTCCTGTCTGCCGGCCCTCGCTTCTGTCTGTGGGTCGGTACACAGCTGGAACGTGCGCGTTCCGAGGCAGGGGAGGCACTGAGCACGCTGCGGAGTCTGCAAAGGCGCGTCTCAGAGTTGGAGGAGGAGTCACGCCTCCAGGAAGCTGACATGTCAGGAGCCTCGCTGCAGTCAGAACTTGCCCAGCACCAGAACGTGGATGGACACAGAGACACCCTGGTGAGCTCAAGGCCCACCAGCCCTAACATGTGCCATATCCAGGAGGGCAGCAAACTCCGCCCTTTTCTTTTCACACGAGCTTCAACGCCACACTGACCGATTTCTTTGGTGAACAGACCACTCTGCCCCCAGAGACCCAAGAGTCATCCAGTCACCAGCCTTCACCCCAGGAGGACAGCTTGGAGCCTCCCAAGAAGCGAGCATCCCTGAGCCCAGGGGAGATTCTGGAGGAGAAGGAGGCGGAAGTGGCCCAACTGCAGGATGAGGTGGGGAAAGAGGGGATATAGTGCTGGATGCAGACCCCCTCCCAATGTCAGTTTCTCTACAACCCCGAGCCTTTGTCCACTAGTCCCCCTCTACCTGGATTGCCCTTTACCCCAAAACAAGCTTGCAGTCATGCTTCAAGAGCCAGCCTGTATGCCACCTCTTCCGGGAAAACTTCCTGGACTGCATTCCCCTTCGTCCCACCTCCCAGTGCTTCTCCATGCATCCTTCCTGCAGGCGTATACCACCCAACTAGCCCCGTAACAACCTGGGGTCTCAGAAGATTCATCACCAGCACAAGGCCACAGCTGCCTGGGGTGTCTGTGGAGCAGGCAGCAGAGGACTGGCTGGGAGAGCTGGAGCCTGGCTGTTGGGAAGAGCTAGGACATGGAGACTCAAAAGACCTACCTGCCTCTCTGCCCACCCCCTTGCCCGCAGATAAAGCTGCAGCTGGCAGAGCTACAGTTCCTGCGGGAGGAGCTGCAAAGGCAGAAGGAGCTGCGGGAGCAGGAAGACCTGGAGGAGGCCCTAAACGGCGCCCTCTCAGACAGAGACGAGGCTGTGAACAAGTGAGCCTGCCTCTGTCACCATCTACTACCTCCCCAGCGGGGCTGCAGGCCCACAGGGCACTTTGGTCCTTCTAGGTTTTACTACTGATTTGGGTTACTCTCACTCCGATGCAGGGGCCCTCTGACTTCCTTACTTTCGGTGTTAAGTGGCCCCACTCCTGCCAGGATCCAGGAATCCCGGAATCCCCACACCCACACCGGCGCCCTGCCCTGGTCGCTGAGGCCCCATTGCCCCCACTTTCTGCCCCTCCCCCTTGCAGGGCTCTGAAACTGTCCCTGGAGCTCAGCCGCGTCTCTCTGGAGCGGGACTCCCTCTCCCGGGAGCTGCTTCGCACCATCCGCCAAAAGGTGGCGCTGACGCAAGAGCTGGAGGCCTGGCAGGTGAGAGAGCGGGTCAGGAGGAGCGAGCGGAGCCTACAGGGGTCGGGGTGGTGCGCTGACCGGCCCAACCCGTTTGGCTGACTTGCCCGCAGGACGACATGCAAGTGGTGATTGGACAGCAACTGCGCTCCCAGCGCCAGAAAGAGCTGAGCGCCGCCGCATCAGCTCCAAGTCGCCCCGAGGCCCGCTTCTCATTGCGCCGGGGCCCTGGACCCGCCAGCGGCTTCTTCAGCAACCTCTTCCGAAGGACCTGAGGGACGGGCCGAAGGGGCCGTCCCTGCCATCTCTGTCTCACTTTCCCTTTCTGGACAATGGAATGACAGGGCCCAGTTGTCTTACAAAGGGGGCTGGTGTCCTCCCCAGAAGGCTGGGCAGTGGCTCACTGGGTGTAGGAACCAGCTTTGGGGGCCAGGAGCCCCAGTGGGTGACAAAGACAGGTGGGGCAGAGCTATCTATTTTTTTGAATCTATATAGATCTTTTCTAAGCACCAGGCCTGCTGGCCCTGGTATGCTCCAAAATGGGGTAGGTATTTATGTATCAAGATCAGACAGAGTAATACATAAATCATTACATCGACTTGGTATCCATTCTTTGGAAGAAAGCGCATGGAAGAAAAGCCTGAAATTTTATTTGTAAAACAAATTTTCTTTGTAAAAAAAAGAAAAAACAGTCCAGAAACTGGGGTGGAGAGGGTCAGAAGGATAGGGAGAAAGCACGGTAGCCTAGATTGGTGAAGACATCCACCCGGCAGCTGTTGCCTGCAGCTGTCAGCACCTGGAGGTAAAAGGGAGTAACTGACCTGCCCACACACCCCTGGCTTTCCAGGATCCCCACAGCTCCTTGCAAGACCCACCTTGCACTCAGGTGCCGCTGGCTGCTGGTTGAGGCTGAGGTTGAGCAGCCCTGGGGAGGAGCCAGGTACCTGAGCCTTAAGCTCCCCACTCAGCTGCCAATGGTTCACACAGGGGCCTTGGCCAGCTGACAGAATCTGTGCAAGGCAAGGAAGGGACTTAGGGACCAGAGATGGAGAGGGGAGCTAGGCAGGGGTGCCAAAATTGAGACAGAGGGCCTCACCAGGTCCTGGTAGAAGGTGACATGCTTCTGTGGTGCCCGCATGGGGAAGATGGTGGTGGGCGTGGAGGACCGTAGGTGCCAGAGGGTGAGTGCTGGGCCTCCTCCACAGACCTGGGCAGAAAGGAGGGGGTCCACAGCCACTATGAGCCACAGGCCCTCAGCTGGTAGGGCCTGGAGCTGCCACCCCATCCTGCACTTTGCCCAGCTCACCATCCAGTCCGAGTCAGTTGCCAAACATCCAATCCAGCGCCCATTGTGGGGCCTTGAGCACTCCTAAGAGGAAGAGGGGAGAGAGGAGGTGAAGATACAGGAGATGCCCAGGGAGAAGGGAGGAAGGACAGGGCATGGGGTGTGCCCTTACCTCGTGTTTATATACCTCAATCGTCTGGACCTCCTTGGCTATGCGGAGGTCTGTGGGTGAAGAACCATGAGAGGCACCCTACTCACCCAGCCTCCCTCACCACCATCTTTCCCTCTAATAAGACACCCCCTTACCCCAAAGCTTCACAGCCCCATCCTCGCCACCCGACAGCACCTCAGGGCTCCGCTCCCGAAGTGCCAGGCAGTGGATATAGTCTGTATGGCCCCGGAGAGCCCGCTGCAGGGAGAAGGACAGTGTTGGGACAAGATGCAGAAAGAATAAGTCCTCCACCCCACCCTGCCCCAGCTCCACGGCCCTCTCACCGTAAAGCTCCCTGTCTCAAGGTCCATCATATGCAACTGACAGTCTCCCCCGGCCAGGATGAGGGAATTCTCCTGCAGAGGAAGGCAGGATGCAGTTGGTAGTCAATGTCAAATCAGAACAGGGATGGGGAAGGGTCAAAGTCTGGGCCAAAAGTAGAGCAGGGTAGAGCCCTAGTTACAAAGGGTTCGGACCTTAGGGACCAGAAGCAAAGCATTGATTTCAGGCACTTCCAGGCTGGTCCTGGGGAAGGGAAAGTGGGTCAGCTCTGGTGAGGCAGCACCTGCACCCACCCCCACATGCCCTCTGCCCACATGGCCCTGGCTCACCTGTATGGAGGCTGACGATGCCACAGCTCCTTACAGCCCTTTGTGGAGGAAAACAATGAGTGACCTCAAAGACTCACTCTGGGGCTAGATCCTCCAGTGTCCCTCCTCCAACCCCACACTCCTTACCTTCTTGAGAATCTCTGCCCAAAGCCAGGCCTTCACCTCCCCATCCCCAGCACTGAACATAAGTCGATCAGTGGAGACCATGCTGTAGACTGGCCCATCATGAGCTAAATGGAAGTGCAGTCTCTGAGTGACCCCATCCTGCTCCCCTCTCCACCCTGGGGTCTCCTAAGCCAGATTCACTGGCTACACCCACCTTGGAAGGTCACAATGGGCTTCTTACTTTCCTCTTTGGCCTCAGAGCTCAACGCAGCAGACAAGCTGAAGGAATAGGGGAGAAGGGTGTGAGTCAGAAGCAGGGAACATCAGTCTTGGGAGGGCCAACTGCCAGAGCTAATGGGTGGTGAGGAGCAGGGACAAGGGTACCTGAAGATGGCTATCTGCCCATAATTGTTGCCAGCTGCCAGGAACTTCCCACAGGGTGAGACACTCTGGGAGAAAATAGTCATGTGCAGCCTCTGCAGGGCCTGAAACACTTCCATCTGTGGGGAGAGGCTGGATGAAGGCTGTCAGGACCTCCGATCCACAGATTCCTACCTTGTTCCCATGCTGACAGTTCGGCCACTGACCAGACTTCTCAGCCCTCCTTTGAAGCCCATCAAGACAGGCACCTGCCCATACAGTCCCAGGGGTGGCTCCAAGAAGAGGGTGAGGAGGGTGAGGAAGAGGAGAGTTGAGACTTGATACCTAGTAGGACTTTGAGCAACCACCCAGTCTCTACAAATTTCTTCAACTGTCAAATGGAGCTCACAGGAGATTCTGTCGCGACTGGATGAGCTACTGTATATAAAGAGCTTCGCACAGGGACAGCTTGTACAAAGCGCATAAACAGTGGCTCTATTACCCCATTACAGAAAAACGTACTGCCTTCTAATGACTAGTCTCTGACTTTCATGTTGGGTCTCTGAAGTATTTCTGGGTTACTCTTCCGCCCTGGGGTCAGAGCCCGAGTCCCACCAACAGCCCACGAAACACAGGGCCCAGGGTACGACACCGTGCCCTCCCCTTCCGAGCTGTGCAGGAACTACAAGACCCCAGAAGGCACCGCGCAGCACGCCCGCCTCACCTGACCCAGAGGCACCGCTAGCGGCACGCCGCGCTCCATCTCGAGAATTACGAGTCCCAGAGTGCTCCGCGCGCGACGCAGCCTGCGAGTCTGGACGTGCCTCTGAGCGGCTCACCTTCCCTGAGCTTCACCGACCGAATATCGCTGACCGGCTCGGCACGAAGGCGGTCGCCGCGTACCACTAGAGCTCCAAGAGCCGAGGTGACTACCACGAAGATCCCGACACAGGGTGGCGCCCACCACAGCCACGCTACGCCGGGCCCCCTCCCCCACCCCGCCGAGGAGCTCCGCCTTCCAGCCGCTCGCCGCTGGGCTTCGGCGCCTGCGCGGAATCTTGCTGTTGCGCGCGCCTAAAGCCACGCCTCTCGCGCTTGGACACGCCTGTCGTCTGGATCCCACCCCTCTGCTCGCAGGACTCCGAACCCCAATGATCCTTAAGCCTCTGGAACGAGGCCCCCCAGGTCGGGCCCAGCGCGACCCGCGGGCCGCCTCGGGGGCGCCTCGAGGCCTGGACGCGAGGTGTGTGTGTGGGCCCTGGGTGGGTCTGGTCCAGAGGCACAGGAGCTTTGGCTGAAGGCTCAGGGCTAGTCTGCAGGATGATGACACGTAGTGGGGCGAATCAGGGCTCGGGAATGAGCTGAGATGGGTTTGGAGACTTCCGAGGCAAGCTGCTGGATGGCCTGGAAGAGTGGGGGTAACTTAGGCATCAGCTGAGATGAATGAGCTGGGGGTTCCTGGCTGACCCTGCAGGTTCCAGCGGGCAGATCTTGGGGATGGGACCAAAGGGATGGGGTGCACCTGGCTTTTTTCTTCCCAGCTCCCCTCTTTGAGGAGCTGTGCCCTTGAGCACCAAATGGAGCCTGGAGAAGGAGCAGTGAGTTTAGGGGCAGGGGACTCCCACCAACACCTGTCACCTCAGGTCCCCATCAGCCTGCCTCCTGGTCTTTCCCTAGGGAGCCCCTGCGCAAGCAGCTCCTGTCAGAAGAGAACATGGCCACCCACTTCTCGCGACTCAGCCTGCACAATGACCACCCTTATTGCAGTCCTCCCATGGCTTTTCCCCCACCTCTGCCCCCACTCAGGTAGGAACCATCCTCTCTATCCACCAGCTGGGCCTTCTAGATCACACCCCGTGCTGGGAGCCAACCTCCAGGCTCTCTCATCCTGCTATTTTTAGCTTCTAGCCAACCTGCTGTTTCTCATATTGGCTCCTTAGAAGGTGCCTGCAGCCCAGAAGCGACTGTGGACCTGAACCTGGTTGGGGGTGGGGGGTGGGGGGTGTGGAGGGCTCTGCCAGGACATCCTCAACCCTGTACCCTGCCATTTCCTGTTCCAGGAGCTCTTGCTCTGAGCTGCTTCTCTGGCGATACCCTGGAAACCTGATCCCCGAGGCCCTCCGGCTGCTGAGGCTGGGGGACACTCCTGCCCCTCACTACCCTGCAACCCCAGCTGGGGACATGATGGAGCTCTGAGGTCTGGCAAACAGTGCCCTGCTCACTCTCCTCTCCAACAGTGGAGACCAAAACACACCCCACTGAAGGAACCAGCTGCCCTGTTTTTTCTCCAGACCAGACCTCTGAACACCAGAACCTACCCCCCCACCCCAACAGAGGACATGAACCCAAAGGAACCCTGGGGCAAGAAGGACAGCAACATGGGAATGGAGGCATTCACCCCCACCCCCACCCCCACAACTGAATAAAGATTGCTGAGCACATGAAGGCTTTAGTCTGGAACCTGGGGCCTTTGGAAAGAGGGGGCAGAACTGGGGCACTGGATGCTGGGCTTTCTCCTCAAGATCTTCCCTGGAAAACGGTCAGGGCCTGGCCAGGTCCTGGCAGGCTGGGCTCAGGCATTGAGAATGTGTGAGTCAGAGCTTCACCCCCCTCCCCCGCGGCTGACTCACTCCTCCCTCCAGCTCTGGGAAGTCTGGCTGGGGATCATGCCACTCTCCAAACCATTTAAAGTTAAAGATTCTTTTATTAATAAACTCTCCAAACTTTCTCCCCAAAATAAATATCTACCCGCCCTTTGAGGATTGGGAGGCAGTGTCTTAGGGCCAGCCCTCCTAGAGGGCCAGCCCCCTAGTGTTAGGAACAGGTTCTCCAGGCTGAGACCCCAGTGCTGGAATTTCAGCACATCTGAGTGGGTGGGGTCTGGTGTCTGTCTCTCAGGTCAGCCTGGCCATGGGGTGGGAGACCCTTGTGCAAATGTGGTTCCTTAGTGTCAGCTGTCTGGTGTGAGCCAGCCTGGGTCTCATTTTCTGTCCGGAGCCAGACAGGGCAGTCAGACATCTTGAAAGCTCCTTTGAAGCCTGGGTCCAGGCCTTGGAGAAGTGATTCACCCATCCCCCATCCCTGCACACCCATGTGGTTGGAGCAGCCTGGCTTCAGCTGTGTCTAGGAGGCAGGGGCTGGCTCCAGAATGAATGAATGAATGATGAGTGGGTGTGGCCTCCTGCTGGCAGGGATGCTCACTGTCACTGGATTAGTGCCACGCCAGGACAGCCCTCCCCGCCGGTCTCCTCTATGGGGGCTGCAAGATAAGAAGAGAAGGGGTCAAGAGCAGGAGCGGTGTTGAGGACTGATGGGGTGCAGACAGGCAGGCCAGGGCACACTTACTGGTAAACTTTTCTCTCCTGCGGCACCGTCTCCAGATCAGGAAGCCAGAAAGCAGCCCCAGCACAAGGGCCAGGCTCAGGGCTCCCCCCAAAATTGGCCACAACAGCTGAAAGGAGGCTGGAGGGGCCGAAGCGCCTGGGGATAGTACTAGAAGTCAGACCTTGCCCCTATGTGGGCCAGCCCCACCCCCTAGATCTGAGCCTCAAGTCTCCCCTACAGTGGCCCCTACCCAGATTGGGGGCCCTTCCCCACATCCCCCACCCCACATTAATTCCCCAGATCTGAAGTCCCCTGCTCCCTTCTCTACCCCAGCAACTTTCTCCCCCAAGTCTGGGGTCCGTTCGCCTCTGGCCCCGCCCACCACTCACAGCCCAGGCAGAAGTCGCTGTGCGGTCGCGCCGGGCACGACGCGCAGTCCATGCACTTGTCGAGGTCTGAGCTCCAGGAACTGCCGCGAGAGCAGGGGGTGGTGCCTGAGGAGGGGGCCGCGGGTCAGAGGCTGGGGGCGGAGCGCGGCTATTCTGGGGGCTGAGGTCAGGGTCGGCAGGCTCAAATAACGTGAGTCACCGGCGCCCTCCTCCCGCATTCCTCACAGGTGACCGCACGGCCCAACCAGGACACGGCAGCGCGCGGGGGGAGGAGAGGGGGGCTGAGCGCGGGAGGCTGGGGAGGGTCAAATCCCCACAACCCCCCCCCCCCCGCCGCCGGCGGGTGATTCATTCCTGGGCATCGGGCCCGACCCCGGTCCCTCCCCCCCGCATAGCTGGGCACTTAAGTCACCGGATGTAAGGGGGCACCCCACATCTTGTGGGGGCACAGACCCCCGTACCTCTCGGCACCCCCTCCCGACTCTTCGGTCATTGTAGCTGGGCAGACCCGGTATTGACCAGGCTGGAGGTATGCCCCCTCACCGGACGAGACATCCGGCCCTCAAACTTTCTCCACTTCCCAGTCTGGACTTTAAGGACTTAAGTCCCCTGAGTTGGACAGGCGGGAAACTGAGGCCCAGACTGAGGATGAAGCTCGGTGCGAGATGGGACTTCCCTTGGCCAGGGAACGCGGTGTCCGGAGATCTGACCCCGGATCCTATGTCCCCCCGCAACACACACACACACAGTTCTGCCCCCTCCCCTTAGTCCCAAAGCTCGCTCCCCGAACCCAGACGGAGGGTTCCCCTGCCCCCACGTCCTCCACTCAGCCCTTGCTAAGCGCCCGGCGTACCTGGCACCCGCTCCCCTGCCGCGGCGCACAGGAGCGCCAGCCCGAGCCCGAGCCCGAGGAGCCGAAACAGCGGTCGCAGCATGTCAGGACCCATGGTGTGCGTCCCGCGCCCGCTGCGGTCTGCGACCGCCGCCGGCCCTGAGAAAGACAGGCTCACCCCGCCCCCGCCCCCGCCTTCCGGGGCAGAGCCCCCCTCTCGGCCCGCCCCTCACGCCTGGCGCCGCCCAGCCCAGCCCGCTAAATTCAATCCTGCAAACCCCGATCCTGTGAGCGCTGGGCTGGGACCCCGCAGGGACGGCTGCCCGCTCGTGCGCAGGTCCGGGGGTGGGGGTGGGGGTGGGGGTGGGGGTGGGGGCAATCACACACGGAACTATTAGGTGCAGAGGTCACGGCAGCTTTCTTAAGGGGCCCGGGGGTATAATATTAATATAACAAAAGTAATAATGTGGGATGTAAGGTCTGGAGATCGAATCCCGGCTGGGCCCTTGCAAAACCCACATGCTGAACAGCGGCACAACTGGGAGGCCTCCCAGCTCGGTGTCCCCCCACCCCCGTCGCGTGGCCCCACATCTACCTGCTTGGAATGAAACCATGTCACAACAAATGATGTACAACTATGGAGACTGCTCTGCTCCCCCACCCCTTTCTCTTCTCTCTTTCTCACCTCGCAAACAATAAAATAAATCTTAAATAATAATAAAGTCCTTTAATTTCTACCTTAGGACCTAGTTACCTAGTAAAATTTTGGTTTGTTGTCTCCACTTTGCAAAGGAAGTGTTGGAGCCCGGATCCTAGCTCCGTTTGGCTCCACGCCCAGTGCCTTGACCAACTGTGGGCCCCGACTTCAGCCACGGTGTACCCGCACCTGGGCCAGACGCGAACGCTGCAGCCCCAGTCTCCAGCGCCCCCGACTGACCAAGTTGGGATTCGCGCGCCTGCGGTCTGTACTGGGGTCTCTGCCCCTCCCCGGGGCGGTGGTCCAGTGACGTCACTGCCTCTTTAAGACCCCACCTCTGCCCCATCCCCACACTCCGCCGGCTCCTCCGAATCTCTGCGGACTCCTTCCTTTCCAGGTGAGCCGCGGGGTACTGTGCGTGTTGGCGGGGAGGAGGTGGATTTCTCCCGGAGCGGGGTGCTGAGGGTGTGTCCTGCTGGAAAACTGGGACTGATCTGGCGGCGACCACCGGGGCCGACGAATCCCCGGGCGCGGGGCTGCACCGAACACACCGATCAGATCGTGTCCTTCTGCGCCTATGAAAGGGTTAAACGCTCCTCCTTCTCTCCCCTGGGACAAAGGCACCGAAACCTGGACGCCCCTCCCCCACCCGCGCTGCTCTCTGGGGCTGCCGCCCCTCCCCCTCACCTGCCGGAGTGGACCCTGAGCGGGCTCCGCCATTAAACTATCCCGGGCGCAGGGCTCCCAGCCTAGCGGGTGCTGAGGACATCCACCTTCGGGCCAAACTCCGAAGAGAAGTAGGGATCGCCGAGCCGAACCCATATGTGTGGAAAGGGAATGGGTCGAGGGCAGGGGAGAGGCGCAGAGAACCTAGGCTAGCGTAGCCCCAGCCCTAACTCTGCCAAACACCTGGAGAGTAGACAGGGGACTGGGACCAGTGAGAGCTGGCCCGCCACGTCCGATCCCCCCCTCCACCCCACCCCCAAGCTCTTCATCTCCGCCCCGCTAAGACCAAGTGCAAATGAGGAGTGGAGATCGTCTGCCCTCTGGTCACACTGCTGGACTGGTGCTAGGGTTAGGCCCAAGAGAGCCACACAAAACCCGG
This sequence comes from Craseonycteris thonglongyai, assembly GCA_004027555.1. Taxonomy (NCBI): domain Eukaryota; kingdom Metazoa; phylum Chordata; class Mammalia; order Chiroptera; family Craseonycteridae; genus Craseonycteris; species Craseonycteris thonglongyai. The sequence continues at coordinate 15,419 of PVKE010016999.1, forward strand.
AATAGCACTGATCCCCCGTGGAGATCTCCAACACTAAGTGGGATGTAAGGGGAAACAGGTGCGGGGGCTGCAACAGCGGAGTTGGTTCAGTGGATAGTCCCCAAGATTTTAGTGTCTTGAGGATGGCATCTTGGGCCAGAATACACAAGGAAACTCTCCCCAACCTTGGGGTATGTTCTCTGGCCCATGGAGAGGATAACAGAGCAGGACCGTGGTGGAAAGCAAGTGCCTTTGGATAGGAGGTTTTTTTCCCTTATCTCTCCTGCCCCCCACCCCCACCCCCCAGGATTGGCTGAGGCTGGGCTGAGGCTGGGCTGAGGCTGGGCTGGAGCAGGCCAGGTGGGGACTGGTGGGCCACCCAGAACACAAGACCTTTAAGATCAAACTAGTAAACCACCTGCCTGGGGTGGAACCCTGTTGGGGCAAGGAGTTTGGACACTCCTGTTAGGTGGTGATAGGAAGCTTGGATCTCTAATGTTATTGTCAAAACTGACAAGTTTTGAGCATGAAACTCATGGCTAGATCCAACCTTCCATCTATACGCCCTGTGGAAAACACCTGTAAACTTTTCTCTGTTGCTTCATCCCCTTTTTGCCACTTTGCTGTATGATAAAAAGTGGTTGAGGCCAGGGACTAGCACTTGCATAAGCTTTATATTATCTTTCATTTGCACTCAAAACAGCCAGGACCAGGTGCTACTTATTCACTATTGTAAGTAGTGCCTGTCACATAACAAGAGAAAAAGAAATAAATGCTAAAGCATTAAATGTTCCTTTTGCCCATAAGAAAATGAGGTGCAGGGAGCATACCCTGTCCACGTTACATGGTATCTGAACTTCCAGGGCTTATACTCTTGGTGTCCTGTGTTCTGTGCGACCATGGCACATGGCATGGGAGGGGCCCGCGGGTCTTAACATTACTTTGTTCTGTAACCCAGTGCAGCTCCTCTCAACCTCACCATGGCCTCTGCTGGTCTGCAAATTCTGGGGATCGTCCTGACACTGCTCGGCTGGGTGAATTCCCTGGTGTCCTGTGCCCTGCCCCTGTGGAAGGTGACTGCTTTCATCGGCAACAGCATTGTGGTGGCCCAGGTGGTGTGGGAGGGGCTGTGGATGTCCTGTGTGGTACAGAGCACAGGTCAGATGCAGTGCAAGGTGTACGACTCAATGCTGGCGCTACCCCAGGACCTGCAGGCTGCCCGCGCCCTCTGTGTCATCACCCTCCTCATTGTCCTGGTGGGCCTGCTGATCTACCTTGGCGGGGCCAAGTGTACCACCTGTGTGGAGGATAAGGACTCCAAGGCCCAGCTTGTGCTTACCTCCGGGATCATTTTTGTCATCTCAGGGGTCCTGACTCTGATCCCCATCTGCTGGACGGCCCATGCCATCATCCAGGACTTCTACAACCCCCTGGTGGCAGAGGCCCAAAAGCGAGAGCTGGGGGCCTCTCTCTACCTGGGCTGGGCAGCCTCTGGCCTTTTGTTGCTGGGTGGGGGGTTGCTGTGCTGCACCTGCCCCTCTGGGGGGTCCCGGGCCTCCAGCCATTACCTGGCCCGATACTCAGCATCTGCCCCACGAGCCAACTCTCAGGGGCCCTCTGAGTACCCCACCAAGAATTATGTCTGATGTGAGTAGGAATGGGGGCTCCCTTGATAGTGGAACCTACTCCCCTGAGCTGGAGTCATCAACGTGCATGACACTTTCAGAGTTGCTTTTATCTTGTTTCTGATTTTTTTATTTTGGAGGAGTATTTTTTTTTTTTGTCAATTCATTTGATAATCACCAACACAGAAAAAACTCAAGTCTACCACCTGGGCTCCGCTGCTGGCTGTTTCTCACCTTTGGATAATGAAACCAAGGAGGCAACACTTCAGAATTTCTGGATTTTTCTCCACCCTGGACATTTCCATCCTGGAGACCAGCCTGGAGCTATGGCCCCAGGGCGAAGGCTTCTTGCAGGCCAGGTGTTTTTGTGATGCTTTGACTGTCTGTCCCCAAGAGTTCCTGCTGTTATTGGGACAGGACCTCCAAGGGCTTGCAGGAACAAGCCCCACATTGCTGGTAAGGCCTCTGGAACCAGGACTCCTAATCCTCAAACAGCCTCCCGAAGAGCAGGTGATAAACTACCAAAGAACCACCTACCTCCAAGGCTTCTGACCTCTGGCTCTTGTCTTCAGTCATGACCCAGCTGAGCTATATAGACCCCTGACCCTCTCACCTCCAGCCCCTGCACACTTCTGTCACGTCCTGCCCAACCTCACCAGTTTTTACTAAATAAAGTGTGTATTGTTAGTTGCCATTGGTGTTACTGGGGGGTTGCTGAGTTCCAGCGTGGGGTGAAGAGGTGAACAGCAGCTCATTTCCTTTGTTACCTCCCACCCCCACCCCCATCCCACCCCTGCCTTGCATGGCCTCAGTAAGGTTACCCACAGGGCAGGTTTCTCTGGAGAGGCCACTTGGCCTCCCCTGCCCAATCACAAGACCAAAGCAGCCAGAGGTACAAATACTGTATTTATTCCAGGGACTTGGGGGTGGAGAGCTGGTCTGGGCCAGGCTGGGCCTGGCCTGGCCTCTGGATGTAGTGGTGACCAGGCTGCAGGGGACCAGCTCCAGGGCAAGCAGAATACAATCCTCATTTTGAGCCAAGGAGCAACTGGCCTTTGGGTGAGGCCCAGGTTTCAGGGGCAGGGGAAAGCCTCAGGAAGAGGAGGGCCAGCCTAAGTCCTAGAAAGCAGTTGGTCAGGAGAGGACAGACCAGGAGGTAGGAACCCCACTGAGAATGGTCGGCTCAGCCAGGCCATCTGAGACTAGCCCAGTGGCCAGGCCTGGCTGGAGCTCCTGGAAAGTGTTTCATGATGGTAGAGGGCAGGGGTCAGAGGGCATCTTGCACAAGATCCAGGCTCTGAGCTGCAGGTTTCTGGGGACATCGTCCACATCACACATAGTCCCTCTTGTCCATCCCAGACGTGCCAGAGCGGGAGGGGATGGAGTAGCCCAGCCTGGGTCCGCGGGGCCGGTCGATCTGTGGCGGGGGGCACGTGCAGCAAAGGAGGCCCCCACCTAGCATGAGCAGGGCAGCTGCTGCCCAGCCCAGGTAGAGGGAGGCCCCAAGCTCCCGCTTGAGAGCCTCGGCCACCAGAGGGTTGTAGAAGTCCTGGATGATGGCGTGGGCTGTCCAGCAGACAGGGATGAGAACCAGGATGCCAGAGAGGAGGAGGATGACCCCCGCTGTGAGCACTATTCGGGCTTTGGCGCCTTCATCCTCCACACAGGTGGTGCACTGGGCGCCTGTGATGGCCACCAGCAGGCCGAGCAGGGCCAGCAGGAGGGCGATGACGCAGAGGGCGCGGGCAGCCTGCAGGTCCTGGGGTAGCGCCAGCATTGAGTCGTACACCTTGCACTGCATCTGGCCTGTGCTCTGCACCACACAGGACATCCACAGCCCCTCCCACACCACCTGGGCCACCACGATGCTGTTGCCGATGAAAGCAGTCACCTTCCACAGGGGCAGGGCGCAGGACACCAGGGTCCCCAGCCAGCCAAGCACGGCCAGGGTCATGCCCAGGAGTTCTAGGCCAGCTGAAGCCATCTGCCCCCTCAGTTAGGTCTTCTCAACCCGCAGCAGCTTGGTTAACAGAGGAGTGGGTCAGATGTTGCCAGGTAGGGTCTTGGTGGCTGCCAGGAAGCTGTTAAGTGGTGTTCTCAGGCCAGGACTGCCCTCACATCTGTGGATCTCTTGCAAAGCACCTTCTCTCTCTGTACCCCTCACAGGTGTGTCTCTGCTCGCCAACAAACACAAAGCAATCTCACAGTCCCCCTCAACTGAATGGCTAGTGTCCTTTCCAGCGGCCCGTGGCCCATAAGTTGCCCAGTGGCTGCTGCCCCTGCCACCCTGCAGTCACGTCCTGGCCGCTGTCTGTCTGACCAGTTGCACAAACCCTAGCCCCCACCAACCCACCTTCAGGCTGGGGAGCCTCGTCACCTCTGGCTGGTGCAGGTTCACGCGGAGCAGTACAACCTTGCCGAGTGCCACTTGGGACTGCCAGCTCCTAGCAGCAGGTGCGGGTTTTAAGGCCGAGGCAGGGGAGGAGCAGTGAGGCCGAAACTGGGGAAGCCAGCACTATGGGAGGAGGCGGGGCTGGGGTGAAATGGGGGGGGCCTCGGGGTCAGTGCGGGGGGTGGGGGGTGGGGGTGGGCAAGGAGATACCATGACCAGGAAGGAACTGGGGAGGAAAGAACATCCATGCAGGTGAGAACCCAGGAACAAAGGAATGGGGAGAATGAGAATCAGCTGGGGTTGAATGAGGGGGGCAAAATGTAACTGGCTCAGGACACAGAAGTGGGGAGTTTGGGGGGCTCATCCTGACTGCCTGAACCTCCTCCTCCTCCCCCAGCCACATGTTCCCTGCTGTCCTTCCCCCCCCACCCCCACCCCCCGCCGCTTCCTTTCATGATGCAAACGCACCCCAGCTCCCCCAGTATCACGCACACCCCCGCCCACACTCCCGCCCGCTGGGACTCACCGGAATTCGATCTGTCTCCAGTCAGCCCAGCAGCCCTGGCTGCTCCCCAGGGAGGGACCCCGCCCGCACTGTTTCCCGGGCGACAGGTGCCTGGAGCCTAGCTCAGGTGGCATTGTCTAGGCAACGGCCTAGAAAACCACCCCCTCACTTATACCTCATCTCAGGTGTGCCCTCTCCAAACCCTTCTCTGAAACTGGGGGATGACCTGAGCTGCTGAAGGTCCCTAGAGGCCAGCGGCTAAAGAATCTGTTGCGGAGGTGGGACAGGGGCACTTAGGGCCTGGATGAACGGGAAGAGTAGCAGCGCAGGAGCCCTGAGGTGTGGGTGGGTGGTGGGTGGTGAAACTCCCGTCCACTCAGGAAATAGGGGGGCAAATGAGCTTCCACAGAGGAGGGCGATGGGGATTAGGCCCAGGTAACTCAGGTGTCTGAGCCCTGCCTCACAGTCCTCAGCAAAGACCCCTTCCCGAAGGCCTCTTAGAGCTCCATGACTCCCCTGGTGGGGCTCAACCTAGGAGTCACAGACCGTAGCTCAAATCCTGCTCCCCAACCTGAGACAGACCATGGAAGATCAAGGTACTTAACCACCTTGGCTCAGAGGCTCCTTTGAGAAACCCCCTGGCACCCACAAAAATGAGCCCCTCATTTTGAGGGAGGGGTCATGAATTCCCTCAAGGTCCTCTCTGGATGCTAAGAACTGAGGATTATTTTGTGGAAATGGAGGGATGTGCTGATAAAATTTCTACTTTCCAGAGTGGTTGGGAGAACTCTTAAAGGCAGAGTTGGGCCCTCGCCTGGGAGAGCCTCTCACCTCCACACCTCCTCCGGAAGAAGACAGGAAGGGAAGCCAGGATGGCTGAATGGGTTGAGTGCTCGCTTTGCAGCTCCGGGGACTGAGGATCGAATCCCAGTCCCGGCCTGTGTGGACCCATATGCTGAACTGGCATGTGCTTCCCATGCGGGAGGCCCCCAGTTTGGTTCTCAACCCCTGTTTGACCCCTGGCTCAAGGGGGTGTGCCTCCCATGTGGGAGGCCCCCAGCCCAGTTCACGCCCTGCGAGGCCCCTGCCCACCTGTGTGGAACAAAACCATGTCAAAAAAGGATGATGTACAACTATGGAGACTGCTCTGGGCCCTCCCCCTTCTCTCTCTGTCTCTATCAAAAACAATAAAAAGAAATCTTTAAAAAAATAGAAGACAGGAAGCCAGGCTGCCCTGGGAAGAGGTTCCCCTTGACAGGTGCCCAGGAGGGCTGGGAGGACCCCCCCAAACACACACCTCGTCATTGCACCTGGGGGAGGGGAAGGCACTAGGTGCCTCCTCACCAGTGGGACTTTATAAATGATTCTAACTTCAGCTGGAGGCATTGCTCTGAGAATGGATTTTGGGATATTTTTGTAAGAGAGGTTTATACTTTTGTCAGATTTGTAAAGCAGTGAGTGACTCAAAAAAGCTCGAGAAACCCTCCCCCTAAAATGGGGAGACTGAGACCAGAGATAATCAGCTGGTCTGCAAGATGGATTCCAATGGTTGGAAATTCCTCCAGGCCTGGCACATCCCCACAGGGCCACGGGGCATTGTTGTCCTGTAAGAGGGGGAGGCAGGGATGGCGGTGCTGGTGACAGCGAACTGTGATGGGCAGGGGAATCTTGGGGCTGGGTTTGTCCAGCTCCTGCAGCACCTCCACCCTACCCCCAACCCCCGCCTCAGATTTCATGGGGGAAGGGGGTGATTGAGAAGGGCAATCCTTTAGTGAGCTCCCTCTAAGGACTTCGGGGCTGCCAGGAATCCAGCTCCACAGGTTTGGGCAGGTGTCAGGCCAACTCAGCAAGCCTGGGTCTCTGGAGGGGCCCACTGATCTGCCCACAAGTCCTCCCATTCTGAGCAGCCCCAACCCAGGGCCTTTTCTGTCCCCCAGGCCCAGAGCAAATCCACCTCCTGCCTTGGACATAAGGCGACCAACCCATCCTGATTTGCCCAGGACATTCTCTCAGCACTGAGTCCTGGGGAAACCGAGACAGTTGGTCAGCCAGGAGTCAGGCCTTGCTTCAAGGGCCTTCCAGTTCCACAGGCAGCTCGACTTTCCTCAACATGCTGATGGGGCCTGTCAGGGGCTGCACACACTGGGTAAGCTTCGTGTCCCAAGATAGACTAAGATAGGCTGACCAGACAAACCATTTTTAATGAGACAGAAAACAAAACGGCACTGTCCTGTTTAAAATGATATGTCTGATCAGCCTACATTAAGAGGACCCTAACATTTTTAGATCTCAGTTCTTTGGCTCAACACCTCTACACTCAGGCAGAGGGAGACCCCACACTGCCAGGGGCTGGCCAGTCACATGGAAAGTGGTGCTCAGAGGATGAAGACACCCCCTCCTTTCACCCTCCAGCTCCAGAGACCTGCCTCCAAGATGGCTAGCTTCCACTTCCTCCCATCTCCCTCTTTAATAAGGTGCCTAGAGAATAAAAGTGGGGAAATTTGTCAGAAAACTAGGAGAGGCTGGAAGTGGGTGAGCAGAAGAGCTACACACGGGAAGGGGGGTGGGTGTGCAGCAGAGGCCAGATTCCAGGGCACCTAGGTAGGAATGCACTTTCCACCCTCAACCTGTCTTAGAAAGAGGCCAGGAGGTCCCAAGCCCTCTTTGGGATCCCATGATCCATCTGAATTCAGTTGGATCTGGGAACTGAAGGGTTAAAGTTGGGGCCTAAGTATAGGAACTGTGATGAGTCTGGAATGCCATTGATATGGAAAGGTAAGGACCCCCACCACAGTTAACATCTCAATGGCACTTTAACACATCCTCTTGAATCTCCACTCTCATTCACCTCCGCCCAGGAAAGAGGTAGGAGAACCTTCCCCACCATGCCACCCAGAGGAAACCTAAGCAGGAAACAGCCCTGCCCCTCCCACCCCCCCCCCCCCCCCCCCCCCCCGCCAGCCCTTGCAGGGAGGGACAGAACTAAACCAGGTTTTTGTTCTCCGTGAGGGCGCAGAAGTGGTCCAGGTGGGCAAAAAAAAAAAACAACCCATAAAAACCGAGTTTAGATGAGGGTAAAGCAGAAGTGGGCTAACTCCAATCCCATCATCTCACTCTTTTACTGGGAAGTGTAGCCCAATGACAGAGAACTGTCACCATGTTCCATGGAGGTAGGGAGGGCCTGTGGGTGGGCTGGGGGACTGCACCCAAGAGCAGCATCACCCTGCTTTGGGGAGGCACCCAAGGGTGTGTGTGGGTTATGGGTAGAAAAGCTGGTCTTGCTTCCTGAACTACGTAAAAGGTTTGGATCAAACCTTGAAGCCCCATAAGAATTCTCAAGGGTTTTACAACCCGTTTTACAAAGGACACAAACTCAGGGAGCTAAGGGAATGTGGCCAAGTGCACATGTGTAAAATAGGACACGTGTCATACAACCCCAGACCCTGACTTCGAAGCCAGCTCCCTGCCCAACACTGCCCACCAAATTTCAGGGGATAACCTGGGCTTCCTGGTGCCCTTCTCTGAAGGCAGAGGTAGCATGGCCACTCCAGGGCTGAGCCTCCCATGCACCCTCCCCTCCCCTATTCCTCTGGAGCCAATCATCTCCCCTCACTCCTCAAGGAACCAGTTAGAATCCAGATCCACATCTGCAGGATTCCACAGGAAGCCACCTTCCACCCTGTAATTTTTATGGTGTGTTTGATGCAGAGAGCACTGACTTTGCTCACCACCTGCAGCAGCAGCTTATTGGAGTCTGGGTCCGACCCTGTGTCAGCTCCAACCCAGGGCCTCCATGGGCAAGTCGCAACTGCCCTAATCTCAGGTGCCTCCTCACTGTAAAACAGAGAGAAGCCTGCCCTGCTTACCTACCTCTAGAGTTGCCAAAGGGATCTGCCCAGGCTGCCAGTGCCTCATATACTTTGGGGATATAGACAAGAATATTTTGGGGGAAGCAGGGATGGCTCAGCAGGTTGAGTGTTCACTTTGCAGCCCCAGGGTCGGGGGATCGAGTCTTAGCCTGTGTGGACCCATATGTGAACTGGGGTGTGGCCCCAGTTCAGTTCTTGCCAGGGCAAGCTTTCCCATGTGGGAGGCCCCTGGTTTGGTCCCCAGCTCTCGGGGGCATGCCTCCCATGCGGAAGCCCCCCCCCCCCTGACTCCCGCCCTGTGCGGCCCCCACTGACCTGTGTGGAACAAAACCATGGGCATGCAACTATGGAGACTGCTCTGGGCCCTCCCCCTTCTGTCAATAAATCTTTTTTTTTTTTTTTAAAGAATATTTCATCAAAAGCATTAATGGCGGTTTCATTTGTAAACCTGGACAGACTCTATTGATTGGGTAGCAGTTAACTTTATTATCAGTCATTGTCAGCTTTCAACCAGCAGCAATTATCCATCTGGAGTTCTGAGGGTGGGGTTGCCCCCTCCTCAACATTGTCTTCTTGAAGGGTACACATTGTCTTGTCCTTTCTGTTTACTGTCTGATCCTTGAGAGGGGAGGAGGGCTGCAGGACCTAAAGTGAGTGGAGGAAGCAGGAGACCAGCAGGAATGGAAACTTGGCCAAAATTCAGCAAAGGGAAAAGACCATCACTCAGTGAGAGCTTTGCCAAGGAAGTAGTGCCTTCAGCTTCTGCCCAGGGATTCCAAGGGCACCCAAGGCTCTAGGTTAGTGAAGGATAGGGCCTAAAACACAGTAAGGGAAGCTGGGAAGAAGACAGCTCCAGAGATGAGCCAGCCCCAACGGGGAGACACTGCCTATATGGATTGAATGTGGTGACCCCCAATGCTATATCCAGGTCCTGAGCCGTGGAACATGTAAGTGTGGCCTTATTTGAAAAAAAGAGTTTTTGCAAATGTAATTAGGCTAAGGATCTCAAGATGAGATCATTCTGGATTTAGGGTGGGCCCTATACCCAATGACAGGTGTTATAAGAAAAAAGGAACATTTGAGACACACAGGAGAAGCCCATGGAAGATGGAAACACACTAGAGTGGTTCAATGACAAGCCAAGAAACACCAGCAGCCACCAGAAGCTGGGAGGGGCAAGGATCCTCCCATAGAGACTTCGAAGGGAGCACAGCCCTGTGACACCTTGAATTTGGACTTCTGGCTTCCAGAACTAGGAGAATTTCTGTTGTTTTAAGCCACCCAGCAGCCTGTAGTGATCTGCTACAGCAGTCACAGGAAACTCATATACTGCCTTTCCTGCTGGTAGGTCCCAGGCTCTCAGAGGTCCCCTAAGGTCAAGTTGGCTTTCTGATCACTCCTGAGCTGCTATAGAAGAGCCTATTGAGATAGGACAGCTGCCTGGTTACCTGAGCCCAAGCCACCTGAGTAACAAAGGGAACTTTATTCTGAGTTGTAGGCACGCTGGGGAGAAACTGGCAGGGTGGGGTTGGAGGACAAGTAAAGATGGGGAGAGAACAGGGGCTTCCTCTCATGACTAACCCTGAGAGCTTTCCTGTCCCATGGGGATGACTTCACAGCCCTTGCATGTGACACTCTTGCTCCAAGGCCCAGTATCGATTGTCCATCAACACTGCTGTTTTCCTGGTGAGCCCAGGCCCTCAGGACCTCTGGATCTATTTCAGTTGAAAGGATGACTTCTTAAGACTTGGAAGGCAGGAACCAAGTTTCCAAGAAGCTATACAAACGTAAGCAGAGGAGGGCCTTAGTGATGGCATCTAAACCCTTTATTTTACAAGAGAAAATGAGACATTTGGGCACCCTACTTAAAGCATTTTAAACTTTTGTTTTGTTTTCATTTCCTCAAGCCACATACTGTGGGCCCAGGCCCCCAAGCCCCACCTGCCCTGATTACCAACCAGCTTATCAGCACAAGGGATAAGCTACATTCTCAAATAACGAAGCAAGAAGCTTGCTATAGGGCAGGAGGAGAAAATGGAATAAAGACCCTAACCTTAACATGAGTTTATTTTCAGACTTGCTCCTTCCTCTCCCAAACGTGGGCTACTCCCCTGACACCCCCTCCTTCTCCAGGCCGGTTTCTGACCCAAACCTTCCAAATCTGCCAGTGGGGAAGGCTGCTTGCGCACAGTCCTGTGTCCATGGAGGGCTGCCTACTCACCAGCCCGCAGGAGGGCCAGGCTGTCAATAGGGTGGCAACAGGAAAAAGCGAGGTGGCGGCAGCGGCGGAGGCAGCGGCGGGGGGAAGGCGGGCAGTGGCCAGGGGTCGCGGGGGACGGGGGGCGCTAGCAGGCTGACGGGCGAGGGCCGTGCGGGCAGCGGCGGCAGCGGCAGCGGGGGAGCCTCGGCTATGAGGGGCGGCCGGCCGCGTGCGCCCACGGGCCCGGGGGTGGCGGCGACGGCAGTCTCGGGCAGCGACGGCAGCGGCAGATGTGCGGACAGCGGTGCGGGCGCGGGTAGGCGAGGCAGGTCCTGCAGGGCGAGAGCAGCGGCGGGAAGCGCGGGCGCGTAGGCCTCGGGCGGCAGCTCAGGCAGCGCCTGGTGGGCGATGGGGCCCCAAGGAGCCAGCGGCTCGGGACGCAGCGGGAGCGCGGGTAGCGGGGGCAGCTCGGCCAGGGCGAGCGCCCTGGGCGGCGGCGGCGGCGGCCCGGGTCTCAGGTCGGGAGGCAGGCCGGGTAGCGGTGGGTGCGGCAGGAGCGGCGGCGGGGTCTGCGACAGCGACGTGCGGACCCGGCCCAGCCGCGAGTGAGCGCGGGCGCGGGCCAGCCGCGGGTGCGAGCCGGAGCGGGGTAGCTTCGTCGCCAGCTTGGCCGCCTCCTCCGCCCCAGCCGCCACGGCCTCATCCCTTCCGCGGTGGCCACGCGCCGCACGGCCCACAGACCGGCCAATCGGAGCCGCGCGCCGCCACGTTTCGGGCAGTCAAGTGCCAGTGCGCGGCGGCTTACGCCTCTCCACCGCGGCGGGCTCAAGCTACCCCTGTCAGCCAATCAGAGGCAGCAGCGCGCTCTGTCACGGTCTTTTTTTCCTCGCCCTCCCCCAATCAGCGTGTCTGCCGGGGTTGCAGCCCCACGGCCCACCACTCGTGAGACCAGGCGCTGCTTCTGCGTAGTGGGCGCCCCCACCTGGCCTCAGGCTCCACTCAGCCGCTGCAATCCTCTCCGCTGCCCCTCCCCAGCCCCCTGCGGCGGCCAATGAGGAGACAGCGTGTATTTCACCTCTTTTTGGGTTTGACCTTAGTGATTCCGGACTGATGTGCCTGCTTGTGGGTCAACATCTACACAGATTTCCATTCAGTTATCGTATATACGAAAGATAAAACGACATCAATTCAAAAGCAAAGTTTGACATGTAGCATTTGTTAACGTTACTAAGAAGTTGCAAATGACAGGTGAGAATAGAAAATAAATGGTCAATCTATTTAAGATTGAAATATAGGGGAAGCTGGGATGGCTCAGCGGGCTAAGCGCTCGCTTTTCAGCCCCAAGGACCAAGGATCAAATCCTGGGCCCGGCCTATGCGGACCCACATGCTGATCTGGGGTGTGCCCCCAGTTCAGTTCTTGCCGGGACCTATGCGGGAGGCTCCCGGCCCAGTTCCTGCCCTGCACAGCCCCGCGCCCACCTGTGGAGTGAAACTATATGGAATACCAATGCTGTCAACTGTGGAGACTGCTCTGGGCCCTCCCCCTTCTCTCTGTCTCTGTCTCTCTCTGTCTGTCAAAATCAATAAAATAAATCTTAAAAAAAAAAAAAAAGATTGAAAAATAGAAACATTTATTAGAACAATATTAAAACACTTCTAGGTGGGTTAGGAAGGTATCACCATCCACCCTCAGTGAGACAGTCTGCTTGGTGGCTCCTGTGCAAGGATGTTGGCTCCTAATCCTGTTCTTCAGTAAAGAGGTAAAGAGATGTGGTTTATTCCATGCCCTCGGGAAGATAAATAAAAGATGAGACACTGGGACATTTTTAAAGAATCAGCAATTCTGTAAAAAATCAAGTCTATAATGATTCTCAAATAGAACAAATCAAATTAAGTAGGCTAAGAGAAATTAGGTTGGAATTCCAATAATGTTTACAGAATTTCTTAAAGGTTGATCAATCCAAAATCTTCTGTATAGTTGTTAATGTTCTGAGGCTGCAATGATGCTTGGTTCTTTCCACCAATGCAGTAAAGAATTACAGATCAGCGGACATAGGAAAGGAAAGTGTTATTGAGATACATTTCAAGAGGGAAACGGGCCAAGCCAAGAGAGGCAGTGGCCTCGATCAGCAAAATAAAGGAAAGTAAAAGAGAAAGCTTTATTGAGATATGTTTCAAGAGTAAGGTGACCAGATTTTTTTTTTTAATTTTTTTTAATATATATTATTTATTTATTTTTGACACAGAGAGAGAAAGAGAGAGAGAGAGAGAGAGAGAGAGACAGAGACAGAGAGAGAACCAAACTGGGGAGCTCCCAGCTCAGCACATGGTTCCGCACGGGCCTGGGCTGGGACTCAACCCCCCGGTCCCCGGCGCTGCAAAGTGAGCGCTCAACACACTGAGCCACCCCAGCTTCCCCACAGATTTTAACATTGGTAAAGCAGGACACCATTGACCGGGGACTAGGGGGTTCTTAATTAAAAATTTGGTCTATCTCCTGCCGTTCCCTAGCTTGTCGTGCATTCTTCCCAAAAATTGGGACTTTTTTAAAATGCCGCGGGACGCAGGACAAATTGTTAAAAATCAGGACTGTCTTGCCAAAAGCAGGACGTCTGGTCACCTTATTCAAGAGAGAACCGGGCCAAGCCATGAGAAGCAAAAGCCCTGATGTCTTTGGGGTTTTTTATTCCTGGCCCAGAGCCATCCTTGTGAGAGTGACTATAGACAGGTCATTTGATTGACATCTATTAAGGCTAAGAGTAAGCCAAGGGCACAGTTTAATATTCTGCTTAGGCATCAAAAACCAGGTAGTAGGGGAAGCCAGGATGGCTCAGTGGGTTAAGTGTTCACTTTGCAGCGCGGGGGACCGAGGATCGAATCCCGGCCCCAGGCCGTGCAGAACCATATGCTGAACTGGGGAGTTTCCCCAGTTCAGTTCTCTGTCTCTGTCTCTATATATCTCTCTCTCTGTCAAAAAATTAATAAGATAAAATAAAAAATCTTCAAAAAAAAACAAACAGGTAGTTCTGGTTGAGGTCTTACTTCCCTTTTTCCTGGGAGGTTTGTACATAATTCCTCTCCGAGGGCTGGGCCTAGGGTGGTCCCTGGGGAATTGATATGGGCAGTGGCCTTCTGCCCCACCTATCACTTATGACTAACTTCCTACCTAACATACTGTGGTGAAATTTTGGTCTACACCAAGCTTGCCCAACCTACGGCCCAGGACGGCTTTGAATGGGGCCCAACACAAAAATTTATAACCTTTCTTAAAACATTTCTGGGGGAATCCGGGATGGCTCAGTGGGTTAAGCGCTTATTTTACAACGCCAGGGACCGAGGATCGAATCCCAGCCCTGGCCCATGCAGACCCATGTGCTGAACTGGGAGCTCCCCCAGTTCAGTTCTCTCTCTGTCTCTCTCTGTCAAAAACAATGAAAAAAAAAACAACTATATTTGGGAAGCCGGGATGGCTCAGTGGGTTAAGCGCTCACTTTGCAGCCCTGGGGACCAAGGATCGAATCCCAGCCCCGGCCCGTGTGGACCCACATGCTGAACTGGGGAGTGCCCCCAGTTCAGTTCTCACCGGGGTGAGACCCCGGCCCAGTTTCTGCCCTGTGCAGCCCCGCCCACCTTTGGAATGAAACTATGTGGAAAAACCGATGATGTGCAACTATGAAGACTGTTCTGGGCCTTCCCCCTTCTCTCTGTCTCTGTCTCTGTCAAAAACAATAAAAATAAATATTAAAAAAAAAATGTTTCTGGGACTTTTTTTTTTTTTTTTAGTTCATCAGCTATTGTTAGTGTATTTTTATGTGTGGCCCAAGACAATTCTTCCAGTGTGGCCCAGGGAAGCCAAAAGATCTATACCTATCATAAACCAGGCCATAAAGATGAGCTGAGTTCCTCAGAGTGCCAAATCCCATCAATTCTATTCAATTTGAATTCTTCAGTTAAAACTTCACCATATTTGCAAGAGGAGGCATGGGTTTGGAAAGGCTCAGCTCAGAATACAAAGGGTCATAGAGCCTGATCCTGGGACTGGCCAGGCTCTGGGTCAAAGTTCAGAATAGCAGGTGAATCCCTAATTGTGCAATTCCCATTATGGACCCAGGCTAGGAGAGTAATTGCTTCCAAATTTCTGGCATGAGTAAATTTGTAATCGTGAAATGAGAAAGTGACCCAGTAGCACTGATACTAATGGTGGATCAGTGACTGGCTTTTTAAAATGTTTGAAAGCATTCAGTAATCTGAGACATTTAATGTCTGATTTATTCATTTCCAAGCACCCCTTAAGTGCTAAGTAAGAAGTTAGTGGTTGGATTTTCATACCCCACCCCACCGTTAAGAGATCAAGTAGATTATGTGTGTAATTGAAGTGTCTAAGAGAATTGAATTCATCAGGCTTGTAAGGCATGCTAAATATTTAGGAGGGTGTCTGTCAAATTAATATTGAGCACTAATCAAAGAATGTGGAAGTGAGTTTTACATCCAAATTACAAGATTAATGAGCACAGTGACATCCAGAAGCAATTAATAAAAGCTTAAGGAAAATTAGTTTAGTTTAATAATTTTAATAAATTGATTATAAATTAAGACTGTTAGGGCTGAAGGGTGTGATGATATGAGAAGAAATCAACACGAAGACCAAAGCAGCAGCCCCAGGTGCCAACCTGAAGAGATGTTCCTGCATGGACTTTCAGCCCCACCCTGAGGCAGTTGAGACTTGGCGCCAGATTATCCACCAAACACACCCAACCTAGATGACGGTACTTACTGATATTCCTCCTCCACTTTCCTTTCTAGTTCTTCTGATACCTGCCTATAGAAATGCTCTCCCAACCCCCAGAAGTTGCTGATGCCATCTTTCCCTCTTTCGGTGTCAGCCGGCCATTTTTCGGCTGTGTCTAATAAACTCTCTTGCTAAACCAGAACTCTGTATGGTCCTTCTTTGGCGAACCTTGCAAAGACAAATATGAAAGTTTCCTAACTTGGACATGGCCCCCTTCTAGATTGTGAGCAACTAATGCCCCTCCCCCAGGGCAGGCCTGAATCTGCTGTTCTCATGGTCTCTCCCATCAGAGCAAAGCCCCAGGCACATAGCCACAGTTTGTGCTCAGCGGGTTGAGCGCTCGCTTTGAGGCCATGAGGACCGAGGATCGAATCCCGGCTCCGGCCCAGGCAGGACCCACGTGCTGAACTGGGGAGTTCCCACAGTTTGGTTCTCTAACTGTCTCTGTCTCTGTCTCTCTCTCTATCTGTCAAAAAGTAAAATAGAAATAACTATGCACTGAAAACAAAAAGATAATTTCT
>PVKE010017000.1:0-31292 GCA_004027555.1 Craseonycteris thonglongyai
TTCATTTATTTAATGAATAAGAGGTATTCTATTTCTTTTCGCTAGTTTTGATAAATTATGTTCTTAGAAATTGTTAGTTATTGGTATGTTTAGAAATTGTTAGTTATTGGTATGTGGTTGTGTGTAGGTAGGGTCTCTTCAATTTCTACCATATTTATAGATGTAACTCTTTTTTATTCATATTTGTGCATTTTTTTCTTTTTTAACCAGTGTTGCTAGACCGTCAATTTTGTCTTTTTGGAGAAGAGATCTTTAATTTTTTAAATCTTTCCTCTTTCACTGTGTTTACCTAATTGGTGCTGTACTGTGTCCGTGTGCGGTCTGTATTTGATCAGTCAGTGGTGTGGCACATGTGACAGAAGTTTAAAGGCGCAGACAAGAGCAGTGCAGTCACTGTCTCTCTAACTTGTTTCCTCACCGTCCTCTCTGTCTTCCCAGAGGCGTCCACTGTTGCCAGATTCTTGTCTGTTCTTCTGGAGATACTCGGTTCTGTTCTGTGTATTGAAAGGTAGTGATGCAGACACCACCATGTTCCAAATTCGAGACATCTGTCAGTAGGTGGAGACATGTGGTTCTCCCATTCACTTGTTCTTGGAGAGGGGTATGGATGCCACACAGGGTGCCTCCCTGAGGGCTGCCAACAGGTAGCTGGGAGCCTGAGCTCCTGTGCTGAGCTCACCTGGAGACCTGTGGGGACCTGAGCCTTGCTGAGCTTGCTCACCTGGAGGAAGGGAAGGAAGACAGCCCTGTGCCTGGTGGGCCTGCAAGCAGCCCCTGGGCCTTCGTCACACAGTCCTGCTGGTCATGGCCACCAGTCCAGTGTTTCCTTTCTCTGTGGTTACTCTTCTGCTTTCCCAGGTTGAGTTCTTACTCATTTGTTTTTATTATTCTTCGATATATGCTGGCAACCTCTAATTACTATTCTAGATTTTGAAATGTCAGTTATATTGGCTCAATTTTAAATACCCATTTTTCAATATTTCTGTTTTCTGTTTTCAACCATGAATTGTTTAGAGGTATTTGTTTGTGTGAGTATCCAAACATATATCTGTTGAATTACCTTTCTTTAATCATACTGACTTTAAATCTAATGGTATTATATAGTTGGAGGTCATGGACTGTATAGTTAGTTATATTAATACAGTAGACTCTCCGATAACCGGAACTCAAGCAACCAATTTGAAAGTGCTGGTTGCTTGAGTTCCAGTTAACGGAGTCTACTTACATTTATCTGACACCTACCACTCCCCATGGGTGCCAGTGAATTGATTCTACTGTACATGGTTAAGGTTTTTTTTAATGTTCTGTGTGTGCCTAAAAATGTCTTCTTGGGGTTTAGAGAACTCTATCTATGTACTCCCTGGTTAATTGTGTTCTTAAATCTTTCTGTGATATTACTAATTTTTTTATGTGCTTAATCTATCATTTTTTAGTAAGAGCAATTAAAATCTACAATGCATGTATTATTTGTCCCTTTCTCCCTATTAATATTTCCATTTTTGCTTTACATGTTTTAAGGCTGTGCTGGGTGAATGTAGGTTGAAGTGATTAAATCTTGGTGCATTGTTCCTTTTATTGCACTGAAATCATCTGTGCTGGGGTCATTCTCTTAAAGGCTGTTGTGCAATTTGTGTAGCTACATGGGCTTTCTTCCCCTCCTTTTCATATCCCCTTGTTTTCAGTCTCTAGTGTGGCATGTGTGTCACTTAGGTGGTCCGTGGAGACAGGCTTAACTTGGTGTCATTTGAGAGTCTGCCTCTTTTTTTTCTTTTTAAGATTTATTTTATTGTTTGAGAGAAGGTAAGAAGAGAGTCAGAGACAGAAAGAATGGGGAGGGCCCAAAGCAGTCTCCATAGTCGTACATCATTAGTTTCGACATAGTTCCATTCCACACAGGTGGATGTGGGACTGTGCAGGGCGGAAAACTAACTGGGGGCCTTCCACATGGGAGGTGCACCCTAGTTAAGCCTGTGAATCTGCACGGGCCAGGGCCAGGATTCGATCCCTGCACCTCGTGATTGTAAGGCAAGTGCCCAACCTGTTGAGCTACCCCAGCATCCTAAGAGTCTGTTTCTTAATTGGCCCTTTTCACTGACTGTGCTTGCTGATCTGTTTGGGTTTATCTCTGCTCCCACTCAGGTCACGAGTCCAGCATGGCCCTTAGCCTAAATCTCCTCTCATGCCCCTCCCAGCCCTTACCCTTCTCCACAGAATTTACACACTCCTGATTGATGTTCACAGAACTCACTCTCCTGCTCTTTCTTAGTTAGAGCACCTACAGCTCCATCATTTGGTTTTCCTGGTGTTTTGAACTTTATAAAAATATCAATACAGTATGCATTATTGTGTGTATAATTTCTTGGTCAGCATTCTATTTGAATTCAGAAATGTTGCAGTTTCTTCATTTTCTTTATTTTCATTATTGTATCCTACTCACCTTTTTGTAGCTGTTTCCAGGTTTTGCTGTGATAAATGGGTCACTTGGAGCATATGCTCATTCGTTCTATGGTACATACATACATACGTCATACATACAGTGGAAAAGGGATTGCTGAGTCGTAGGGAGTTCATATCATTAACTGTCTCATTTCCAGCCCATGTTGGTCGTTTGTAAAATAATGGTTTACCTAGTTAGGCAGATCTTAACGCCGACACCTTTATTATAATGTTAAGGTGACCAACCGTCCTCCTTTAGGGAAGACAGTCCTCCTTTTGGAAGTTCTGTCCTCCCTCGAAAAGTGTCCTCCTAGATGTCCTCCTTTTCAACTTGTGTTCAGTTTTTATCCACAGAACTACCAGACATTAAAATAGATGACTATTGTCGATTTGAAGAAATTAGAAAACTGAATATTTATTTAAATTCTGAAAAATTGGTTAAGTGGGAAAATGAACATGTTGAAGTTGATAAAAGATGGGTGGAAATATTCAACCATTTCAAAAATGCACATATACCATATGAAAATTTACTTCTAGTCCAATTTACACTATGCTGCCCTGGCACTAATGCAGCAGTTGAAAGGGTATTTTCAATTACTAATGATTTTTGGACAACTGAAAAATCAAGACTGAATGTTGATACTCTAGCTGCAGCACTTGCTGTGAAATTCAATAGTGAAAAATAGTTCTTGTACGGATATTTCTAATATTTTGTTAGAAAATGACACATTAACAAAAAATATTCAATCGAAAAATATTCATATTTAAATAATAATCATAATATGCCTGCATTATCTATTTACTATTTATAATGCTTTCTGTTTAGTTATTGTTGCAAAGAATAAATTTACTTATTTGCAGTATTTGTTTCTTTAATTTATTTATGTCCTCATTTATTTGTGTCCTCCTTTTCATTGGAAAAAAGTTGGTCACCTTAATAATGTCAGTATTAAAAACTTATATTTGTTACTTTCACCATCAGTCTCATCAGAGAAATCTTAAATGTGGAGGCCGCTTTTAAGCCCACGGTGATGGATGCAAGTTTTCCAAACTTCGAATTTTTGCTGGAGAGCTCAGATTTGATGATTGGCCACAGACAGTGGCAGCTGTTTTTCTTGAAGGAAGGATGGGCTCATTTCATTCACTTTTGAGAAAATGTCTTGACACATGTCCAAGTCTGAATAATCCCTTTTGGTCTATCAGGCATTCTTTTAAGTGAGTGATGTTTCATGGGTGAAGTGGCTCATTCAGCGCACATTGCTTTTCTTGGAGACGCTCACTGCAAACATGCTTTATGCAGACTTTCTGTTTCATCACAGAGAATATTCAAAAGATGTGCTTAAGCATTCAGATTTAACACAATTGACAATTTTATTGCATTAGGACATTTTTAAGTGGAACTGGCCTTTTTTTAATTATGTGTGTGGTAGTAATGATCACAGTGGCCGCTAGTGCACTTTGCTGAGTAGGCTTTTTGGACCATCGGTGCAGATTTTGACACAGTGAAAAGGGCAAAGAACATCTTAGTATTGATATGAAAGTAGTTTTGACTAGTAAACCTGCTGAAGAGGTGGTCAGGACTCCCATACTTTGAGAACCACTGTTCTTTTGGGTTTTCTTTTTCTTACTGATGATATGGGATTTCTTTATGTATGCTCAGTACTAGTCTTTTGCTGGTTATGTGCATTGCAGATATCATCTGCCTCTTTTTTTGTGTCCCTTTTCACTATGTTTATAGTGTCTTTTGATACACAGGTTTATTTTTAACCTAGCCAAATTTCTCAGAAATTTTTCCTTAGTAATTACTACTTTCTTTAGTCCTGTTTATCAGTGTTTTTTTATTTGTTTTTTTCCTATGTGAAATCATAAACATGTTTTTGGTAAATAATTTCTTCTATCAACAGTCTAAAGAAATATGGGAATGACAAATGTGAGCCATATGGGTCATTTAAAACTTTTTAGCCACATATCAAAAACTTTTTTAAAAAGGAACAGGTGATATTACATTTTTTACCTCAATATATCCAAGCTCACTTCAACCTGTACTCAATATAAAAAATATTCATGAGGGGAAGCTGGGATGGCTCAGTGGGTTAAGCGCTCACTTTGCAGCCCCGGGGACCGAGGATCGAATCCCGGCCCCGGCCCGTGTGGAACCATATGCTGAACTGGGAGCTCCCCCAGTTCAGTTCTCTCTCTGTCTCTGTCTCTGCATCTCTCTCTGTCAAAAATAAATAAATAAATAAAAATAGATTAAAAAAAAAAAAATATTCATGAGCAGTTTTCTGTTTTTCATACTAAATATTCAAAATCCTGTGTGTATTTCACACTTCCAGCTCATGTCATTAAGGTGCTCCCAGTTCAGATGCTCAGTACCTACAGGTGACACAGGGCCCCTGGCAGCACAGCTCTGCACATGTCCTGTTTTGCTTTTCCTGCTTAGACCTACAGCCTGCCTGGAGTTGAAATTAAAATTTTTATATGGTGTGAAGTAAAGGTCAGGTTTAATTTATTTCCTTGTGCAGATCCAGTTCCCTAGCAGCGTTTATTGTGTCTGCTGTTACCCCTCCTCCCACCTGCCCCCACTCCTCAGCGCCACCTTTGTTATACTCATAAATCAAATGTCCACATATACGTGGATGACTTTCTGTTTCATTGGTTTGTTTGTCTTTCTACTAACAGCTTATTATTGTCTTAATGACTAGCTTTTTAATAAATTTCATATTCAGAGAGAATGTTTTCTTACCTTGTACTCTTCAAAAATGTTTTGGTTATTCTTGGTTCTTTTCATTTCTATAAATTGAAGATTATCTTGTCAGCTCCCCCCCCCCCACACACACACACAAAACCTTGTTGAGATTTGACTGGAATTGCACTGACTATACGTCAGTAAGAGGAGTATTAACTGCTTTTTTTTGTTTTTTGATTTGGTATAATTTGAGAGAAGGTGAGAGAGAGAGAAGCGGGGAGGGCCCAGAGCAGTCTCCATAGTTGTGTATCATCGGTTTTTAACATGGTTTCATTCCACATGGGTAGGCAGGGGCTGTGCAGGTCAGGAACTGGGCTGAGGATCTCCTGCATGGGAAGCGCACCTTAGTTCAGCATACGGGTCCTTTTGGGCTGGGGCCAGGATTCGACCCTTGGTCCCTGGGGCTGCACAGTGAGTGCTTAACCCACTGAGCCATCCTGGCTTCCCTGACTTTTTCTTTAACTTGTTAATTTGACTATGAGTCATACAGATTTTTGACCTCACTTGTCTCAAGTGGATCCCAATTTTTTTTAAGAGTTGCAATTTCAAGTCACAGCCAGTGTGTCTCAGATGTCCTGTGTATTGCTAGGTGGTCATGCAGTCATCATGAGAAGTCTCCACATGGATAACTTGCACTCATCTTTTCAGCCTTGGTCACTGGCACAACCTAAGGCATTTGGTAGCAGGACGTGTGGAATATTGACTGACAAGGCCGTTCTGGATAGCACCTTGCATTTGAGGAGCAGGCAGGTGAGAAGCAGACATAAAACGAGAGGGATGGTGTGGTCAGCATTTGACAGGTATGGAATTGGGTTTTTAGCTGAAGGTCCATAAGCTGATTTGTTTCATGGGTGCTGGCAGAAGACCTGAGCCTCCTGGTCAACAACTAAGGGCTTTCTTACTCATGGTCCATCATGCATCTTGAGCACAAACATGTTCATTTTTCTTGCTCCCTCCTGCCCAAATCCCATGTCAGTGAAGCAGGTAAGCCCACACAGGTGCTATAGGCACAGTGAGTCTGTGTCACAGCTTAGGACCCCTGAGTGTGGGGGACCAGCCACTCCTACAGTAAGCAGTAAGCAAGCCTGCTCTGTCTCAAGGTCATCCATCAGCTGCATAAACACCTGAGAACTGTCCCAGGTCAGGGGGATAGTCAGAGCCTTACAGCCTTGGCATATCCAACGAGACATGGGGTAGGGTAATGAGAGGCTCGTGGAGGACTGGCTCCCAGTAGTAGTGTTCCTAACTGACGTTTATAAAAAAGTTAATCAGGAAAGATAGGCAGTGTTGAATGTGGCAGCCAAGAGATTGTATCTGACTTTTGACTAGATGTGCATGTTGGTGGAAGGGTGGGAGCAGAATTAGACTGAAATGTGTGAAGAGAGAGTTAGTGGTGAGGAAGCTGAGACGGTCCATTTGACATGCTCATTTTTAAGGTGGGTCGCTGTGAGGGGAGGAGAGGACAGAACTGATCCAGAAGGGCTGTAAAGCTGGAGGAGGGACGTGGGATGTTTAAATACTGAAGGAAAGAGCTCGTAGCTAGGGTAAGCCCCCCCCCCTTTAAGTTTTATTTGTACTGTGTATATTAGAGATATATATCAAATTTACATGAGAATATGTGCATCATATGATTGACAGTCAGCTTAGAAGCCAGGCTGTTCCTAATAGTGTGTACATGGCTGTGGGTTCCTCCCCTTCTCAGAAAACCATTGTCCTTAAATCCTGTATCATTCCCTTTAAAAAAAAAAAAACCTATAAAAATTTTATTGCTTATATGTGCCTCTCTAAATAATAAATTATTAATCTTGTTTTTGATCTTCATGAAAATGGTGTATGCTTATGTTGTCTTCTGTGTCTTGCTTTTCTTTGTTGAGAAGATTCCTCATGCTGGCTAGGTAGCTGCAGTTTATTCATTTTCACGAACGTAATTTATTCATAATTGATTCCTAATTTAGTATGTTACTGTATAATAATTTATTCATCAATAATTTTGTTGAAGGATATAGTTGTTTTCCATTTTTTTGCAGTTGTAAAAAAATGTTGTCAGGGGCATTTACATACCCATTTTCTCATACTCATTTGTAAGAATTTTGTTAGGGTGTGTATTCTCCAGAAAAACAGAACCAGTAGGGCTGATGTGTCCAGCCTTTCAGATTCCCTGGGCCACATTGTAAGAAGAATTGTCTTGGGCCACCCATAAAATGCACTAACACTGACGATAGCTGATGAGTTAAAAACAGAAATGATTGCAAAACAAATCTCATAATGTTTTAAAAATTTGTCTTGGGCCACATTCACAGCCATGCAGGGCTGCAGGTTGGGCATGCCTGCAATGGGGAGTGGGGGGAAGGAAGGCAGGAAGGAAGGAAAGGAGGGAGGGAGGGAGGGAGGGTGGGTTTGTGGGTGGATGGATGGATGGTGGATAGATGGGAGTGATGGATGGATGATGGATGGGTGTGTGGATGGATAGATGGATGGATCGTGGACGGATGGGAGTGATGGAGGGGAGATTAATTATAGGGATTGGCTCACGTGGTTGTGGAATCTAAGAAGCCCCACGACCTGCTGGATTCAAGCTGGTGGGCCAGGAAGCCAGTGGTATAGTTCAGTCTGATTCCAAAGGCCTGAGAACCAAGGGGCCAGTGGTGTCATTTATGGTCTGAGTGTGAAAGCCCTAATACCAAAGTGCTGGTGCCTGAGGGTAGAAGAGGGAGGTCTCCTCTCAAGCAGGGAGAATGAAGTCACTCTCTTGCCTTTTTTTCTAGTCAGAACTTCAGTGGAATGGATATGGCCCACCCTCATTGGGGAGGGCAGTCTTCTTTACTCAGTCTACCGGTTCAAACGCTAACCTCTTCCAGAGATGACCTCACAGCCACACTCCAAAATAATGTTCTGCCAGCTACCGTGGGCAGCCTCCCTTATGCCAGTCATGTTGACAACATAAAATTAGCCATCATGGAGTGTTTCTCTATGGAGTAGAATTGTTGGGTTATAAGTAAGTGAAATACTTACATTCGTAAGAGAATACCAATTTTCTGAGTGAGTGTTCCCTCTGTATCCCCACCAGCAATGCTTAAGTTCCAGGCACCCTTAATTCCTGCCCTTACTTGGCATTGGGAAGGCAGAGTTTGAAAATTTGGGGTGGTGGGAAGGAGTAAGTAGACAATGGTGATGCTCATGGATCCCAATAAGATAGGGAGCCATGATCGCTTTCTAGAAGATTACCCTTCTGCTGAGATAGGACTTGCAGGCAGGCTGTCAGGATAATACTTACCTCATAGAATGAATTAGAAAATATTCTCTCTCCTTTATTTTTCTGGAAAAGTTTGTGTAGAATTGGCATTATTTCTGCCTTAAATGTTTGATAGAATTCCCTACTGAAGTTGTCTTGATCCAGAGTTGCTTTATTGGGAAGGTTTTAAACTATGAGTTCAATTTATTTGATAAAGATTATCTATTTCTTCGTGAGTGAGCTTTTTAATTTTTGTCTTTATTAATTTTTGCTCTTAAGTTTATTATTCTTGTCTTTCTACTTTGCATTTAGTTTGTTACTCATTTAAGGATGTGCCCTATTTTAAAAGGCCTAATAATTCCATTCCTTGTCATCCAGGAACATTACTGTCCAGGTTCTTGGTTGCTGTGGGGTCTGTCCTGTGTGTCAGGCTGCATCATCAGTGTTAGTGCACAGTGGGGAGTAGGTTGGAAAGGTCCTGCTCCCGTGGAACTGACTGGCCAGGGATGAAGACAGGTCAAAAACAGGAAAGCAAGGAAGACACCAGGATTTCAGAGAGCAGCGGTCTGTGAGAATGAGATCATCTGGGGTGACGGTGGTCAGGAGATAAGCAAGCACCCCACCACTAATGTGAATAGGGATACTGGAACGTGAAGAGTAATTAAGTAGTAACAGATCACCCGGATCTGTGGAAGGAACTCTACAGAATACAGTCATGGCATCTCTAGGGAGCAGCCACCACTGTGGGGCTTGGGGAGAGGACTCAAGGAAGACACGCTTTGAAGAGACCCTCCTTAGAAAGGCTGCACTTGGGACCCTTGGGCAGCCCCGAGGCTGAGAACAGCTCTGGGACCTGGAGAGAGCCTTGTCTCCGCAGTGTCCCTCTGGCGCCCTCTGCTGCTCCTTCACCACAGACCGCCGAGAAGGGTGGTTTGCAGCCGAGAGGCAGTAAGTTGTAACTGGCTCAGCTGGCCTCTGAGCAGTGATGTGTTCGTGGGATGTGACAGGAGAGTTGTTCCTCCTATCAGGGTTAGTGCTCTGGGCAAAGGGATGGCATTTAGGAATTGTGTTGGGAAACCTGACGATTGGTCAGAGGTTCAGTTTGTCCCTGAGTGGAAGGTTCCGTCAGGCACTCCACACTCCCCTCTACGTGAGCCGTCACTCTGGTCGCTGCTTAGAGAAGGGGCACCATGGGTCAGAGTGCCAGGAGAGCCATCGCAGGAGCCTGTACAAGAGGTAGCCCTGCTCAGCCTGGGCTGGAAGCAGTGGAGAACCACGTGTGAGTTGTGGGTCTGCATAGGACTGGAGGTAGGCTGGGGGGTGGGGGTGGGGACAGGAGAGCACACCTCCTTCACTCAGGTGATCCACCTGCTGCCTCTAAGGAGCAACCTGGTCCTCCTGCCCCTGCCTGCAAACCTGCCCTGTATGACATGCTCTGTCGCCCTTCCAGTCACCCGTGGCATTAGAACGGGCTCCTTTCAGGCATTCTAGTCCAATCTGCAGGAAAACCTGAATGTCTCCTATAGTTCCCAGCTTCTCTCCCACTATAGTAAGTGATGTCGGGAATAACCACGGGAATGTTGTAGTGGGGAGGGCAGTGATACTTGTCCTGCTTCCTTGTACCTTCCCGGCCCTTTCTGGGTAGAGAAAAGACTCCAGGCAGGAGGTGTTGGGGATGTATGTCCTGTGCCAGGTTCTCTGAGGTTCTCTTTGTGACCAGGGCCCCAGGTCTAAACAGGTGGCCCATAGTGGGTGGCTCTCATTTAGGTTTTCCTAGGCTCATTTGGGACTTTGTTCTGGACTGTCTGCCAGGGACTCTGTGTGATACTCCATCCCTGCTCTACTCTCTGATCTGACCCCGGGGCCTGCTTACCCAGCAGGAACCTTTCAGATGGGGTTCTTTTATGATGAAGCAAGCCCCCATCCTCAGAGAGCTCCTAGTACCTGGCCTCCCATGTGGTGGGGGCTTGTTCCCCCCTCCCTCCCCCTTGCCCACTGGGGAGGCTCTGGTTGTCACCCACCCTCAGGCTTTTTCTTTTCAGAGTCAGGGATCAGTGTCCATGAGCCCAAACTCCAAGGGACTTGTAACAGACTCTTGGAAGAGTTTTCTTGGAATGCTGAGATAGCTCAGCAGTTGAGCACTCAGCTCTCAATCATGAGGTCTGGGGTTTGATTCCTGTACAAACCTATGCTGAACTGCAGCACAACTGGTAACCGCCAGGATGGCTCATTAGCAAAGGTTCCCGCCTCCCATGCCGGTGGCCCCTGGTTCAGTTCTTGCCCAGCACAGCCCCACATCCACCTGTGTGGAATGAAATCATGTCACAACTGGTGATATACATCTATGGACACTCCTGTGGGCTTCTCTCTCTCTCTGTCTCTCTCTCTCTGTCTCTCTCTCTCTGTCTCTCTCCTCTCAAAAACGAAAATAAATCTTTAAGAAAAAGAGTTTTCTTGCGCATTGTCCTGTAGCAAACTGGGGTGGTGCCACCAGTGAACAGTAAACAAACCTGAACAAGCACCCAGCCAAGGAGACCCATGCCCTTCTGGGACAGGTGCCACAGAAGGGTGACAGGAGGAGGGACAGTGCAGTTCTCTGCTTGTGAGATTTCCCTCAGGACCCTGGTGACTCTGCCCTTCTCATAGTGATGGGGACGCTGGCCTTGCTAGTGAGCCCTGGGGGAGGTGCCTAGCACCTTCACCATGTGAGGCCCACAGCTCTAAGGCTGCAGCCATGGTCCCAGAGAACAGGGTCCCTCTCTGGTCCTGTCAGGGAGGCACAAGGTGCCGGCTGGGTGAGTAGTGGGATTAGTTCTGAGACTGGAGAAACAGAGGGAGGAAAAGTTCGTGGGGTGGGGCATGGGGTTATCTTCGTGTTCTCTGTAGTGGCTGCTGGTGACATCATTTAGGTCCTGTGAGGGATCGGAGGCACAAAAGTTTGAGCCTGCTTTGTCCCGCCCAGAGCATTCCTGTCCCCTCATTAGAGAAGGCAGCACCACTGTGGGATCCGTGGACCAGAGCGGCTTCTGCCCTGGCCACGTTACACCAGGCTGGGCGTGCCCCTCGGTTTCCACTAAGCCCACTTCCTGGAGGTGGACACTGGGTGGTCACTTGCCTGTGCTGCTTAAGACAATAGGTATAGAATTGTCCTTTTTTATTTTATTTTTTCATTAATTGTTCAATTTATTTGGGTGACATTGCTTGTTTAAAAATTACATAGGTTCCAGGTATACAAGAATTGTCCTATTTTAAAGAATGAAAGAAATCATTCACTGCCCTCACGGGGTTATGTTATAACTGTCAGAAGGTAAACAAATAATGGGATCCAAACAAAATCCTTGAGTGTCAAAGGGAAAAGGTTTCCTCGGTAGTGTCAGCTAAGATATTTTCAGTGTCTTAGTTTTTCTAAAAGACATGAGCATTTGAACATAACTAGTCTGTGCTATTCTCTCTTTCCAGCAGGGCCAAGACTTCCTTCTCCACACCCCTCTTGGTGGGTCCCAGGCGGAGACTGGTGGCGGGAGGCTAGCTCTGGGTGCCCAGCCGCTACCCTCAGACGCCTCATGTGCCTGCGAGGCCTGCAGCGAGCGCAGGTACCAGTGGGTGCGGGAGAGTGGGTTGCGGGCCAGCCGATGGGCACTTCTGGACCAGGAAGCTTTCCATAGATGCCACCCGAGAGGGAGCCAGAGGACAACAGCAGGGAGCTAGTCCTCGGGAGGGAGAAGGGCCAGAGCTCAGTGTCCAGAACCTGAGGCCGGCAGGAGTGGACCACAGCTTCCAAGGTCACAGGAACCAGGCCCTGGGTCGGGACAGATGGGGCCCGGGGCCTTCGTGGGCGTGAGAGCTGTCTGATGGGCATCTGGACGGCCAAGGTCAGGGAAGCCCCATTGCCGTTGTGTGAGGAGGTCTCGGGCTGGGCAGCCGAGGGCACCCACAGTCCTCACGCAGTGACCACAGAGCGGGTGCTGCCGGCCCAGTGCCTGTCCTTGGCCCTGCGCTGTCTGCAGTGGGAAGGGCACTGACTGCCGACTGCCCCTGACCTCACTCTGGTGCCCGCTCACAGGGAGCTGTCGGCCGACACAGACCGGGAGCCACAGCAGCTGCAGAACTGCTGGTCAGAGGTCCGCTACATGGTCCGCTGTATCTACCGCCAGGCGGGGACCCCGCTGGCAGATGACCAGGACCAGGCCCTGGTGCCCGACAAGGAGGGGGTGCAGGAGCTCGTGGACAGGTACTTGTCCCTGTGTCCCTGCCCTCCCTCGTCTCTGCCACGGTGGGCCCTCTTCTCAGGGTTGGGGTCCGTGCAGGTCTTCAGACAGCCCGGCAGAAGCAAGCCATCTGCCTTAGGTTCCACGTGCTAGTTCTGATGACATGCTTACTACCCAGGTAATGAAGATGACGTGACATAAAGATGACTCAGCACATTTCTTAGTGTGGAGCCTGACAGTAACACAGCCTTTTGAGTACTGACTGTGCCAGGGGTGACACTAAGCACCTTCTCAGGCCAGGGAAGAAAGGCAGTCGTCGCTCGGGGGAGTGAGAAAGCGGGCTGCATGCGTCTCGGTGGCCTGACGATGGGAACGGAGTGGAGTACAGACAGCTATGGCAGGCCCGCCCATGCCATGCCCCACCCAGCACAGCGTTCAGGGTGGGCATGATTCTTATTCTTCCTTATAGTTTGTGACATCTCTTCTCTCTCTTTTTTTAAGATTTATTTCATTGTTTTTGACGGAGAGACAGAAGTGGGAGGGCCCAGAGCAGTCTCCATTGTTGTACGTCATCAGTTTTCCACATGGTTTTGTTCCACACAGGTGGGCGGGGGCCGTGCAGGGCTGGAACCTGGCCGGGGGCCTCCTGCATGGGAGGTATGCCCCCTCGGGCCGGGGCAAACCAGAGGCCTCCCACATAGGAAGCTCGCCCCTGTGAGAACCGAACTGGGGCCTACCCAGTTCAGCATATGGGTCTGCATGGGCCAGGGCCGGGATTTGATCCTCAGACCCCAGGGCTGCAAAGTGAGTGCTTAACCTGCTGAGCCATCCCGGCTTCCCCTCCCATTTTAACTCTTTTTTTTTAAAATATATTTTTATTTATTTATTTATTTATTTATTGACAGGGAGAGAGAGAGATACAGAGACAGAGACAGAGAGAGAACTGAACTGGGGGAGCTCCCAGCTCAGCACATGGTTCCGCACGGGCTGGGGCCGGGACTCGATCCCTGGTCCCCGGCGCTGCAAAGTGAGCGCCTAACCCACTGAGCCATCCCGGCTTCCCCCCCTTCATTTTATATAAGGCATCACATGTCGCATTGCTGGGTTTTACGTGGCTCTTGTTTTTTACGTTAGGTGGGCTGGTAATTTTAAAATGGGATAGGTAACAACTTACATTCTTCTCTTTTGACCAGCTGTGGTGGCCAGTAGGAGAAAGGGTTCATTTTATAAAACCCAGGAACTAATGTGTTTTACAATTCGTGTCTCATAAAGGGGTTCCTCCTGGTGATGGGTTATTGCTTTGGTGGTACTAGGTCTCTATCCAGAGTCTCCTCACAAGTACACAATTAAAGCAAAAGCCAAATCTTGGAGAACAAGTTTTGAAAAGTAGATTATCTCCAAGTTAGTAAATAAATTCATGAAAATGTTCATTGTTAGTGCGACTTGGTGGGGGAAAGGCACATTAATTTTTTTTTGCACTTCACCTTACAAATTTTATTTTATGTACCTTTGCCATGTTTTTGGTAGAGTAGTTAAAAAACAGATAAACTGTCCTCTGAAGTTTCCTCCAGTTATAAAAATAACACAAGCCCGTTTGGATTGTCAGCTGCTGGTGTGTCTGCTCTGCCACCTGCTGGCTGTGGGAATTCCAACAACTTACCCAGCCTGTGTGGGCTTCAGAGTTTAACACACTTGAGAGACAGCATCTCCCTGGGGGTGACAGAGTTAACATACAGGGTCACCATGGGGGTGACAGAGTTAATACATGTGAGAGACAGCCCGCTGTGGGGGTGACTGAGTTAACACACTTGGGACACAGTGTCACCATGGGGGTGACTGAGTAACACGTGAGAGACCGCGCTGGCGCAGAGTAAGCTCTGCTCTTAGTGAGTGTTCGTTAGTGAATGACTTGCAGAAGTGCCTGACACTATGTTCCCAGGTCTCCCTCTTGAGAGGGGTGATTCCATCACTCCTGGGTTGTGAGGTGGTGGTGGTGGTGGCGGCGGCGGCGGTGGCGGCGGCGGCAGCGGCTGTGGGTGGGCTCCTGGGAAAGGTTTCCAGAGAGATGCTCTCAGATATGACAAGGGCCCCTCAAGGGCAGGTGTGGCAGTCCCGGTGAGTGGTGACTCTTTTTGTGCAGGCTCTGCGAGAGGGACCCATACCAGCTGTACCAG
Source organism: Craseonycteris thonglongyai (assembly GCA_004027555.1). Classification (NCBI taxonomy): domain Eukaryota; kingdom Metazoa; phylum Chordata; class Mammalia; order Chiroptera; family Craseonycteridae; genus Craseonycteris; species Craseonycteris thonglongyai. The sequence goes on from PVKE010017000.1 coordinate 14,800, forward strand.
CGGTTGGAGCAGCAAGCCCGAGAGTACGTGCTGGAGATGAAGGTGCGCCTGCTGCGGCAGCTGTCGGCCATGTCCAGAGTGAAGGCGCCAGCCGCTCTGCAGGGCCCTCCGCAGGCGCACCAGTTCGTGTCCCTGCTCCTGGAGGAGTACGGCGCCCTCTGCCAGGCAGCGCGCGCTATCAGCACCTTCCTGGGCACTCTGGTGAGATCGCCGTGCCTGTGTTACGTTGGGAACAGAAGGACGTGCGGTGGCGGAAGTGCCCAGGCTTGTGTGTTGACGTCCTGCACTACCCACTGCCCCGTCCTCGTGATGTCCAAGCAGCAGGACAGCCCGATGCCACTGCCTCTTCCCTCTCTGCTGCTGCTAGGTGGAAGCGTTGAGTGGATTGACATGTGGTGACACACCGTGGACACACTATTTGGGGAGCTTGAGGTCTAGGGAGTGAGGCATGGTGACAGAAGGACAGTGTGTGTGTTAATAGGGGTGGAAAGAGAGTTTGTGGTGCCAGCTGTGGATGGAGGCCCTTGTGGTGGGATGCATGCAGAGGGGTGTGTCACAGCTATGGCAGCACAGGGTCTCCGTGTGATAGCAAGAGTGTCTCTGCTGAAGCCTGTTACACATGTCCTGCCAAAACTTTGGTCTGTGGCCATGTCGTTGTAGCACATTGTTGGGTGACAGTTTCTCATTGCAGGGGCTGAGTTTCTCAGTCCCAGGCCCAGCCTCTGCCAGGCCCAGCTTTGCTGTGTGGAGTCACAGCTCTGAGATAAGCTGGGTGTGAAATGGATGTGAGGAACTTCGGATCCGGGAGGAGCTGGTATTTGGGTTCAGAGCAGCACTGTGGCCCTGACAGCGTCAGGACCGGTTGAGGGAGGCTCTCCGCTCACGGCGTAGGTCCCCTGCCAACCTCTTCTCCATGATCCCAGGGCATAGGGAGAACTAACTAGCAGAGCTGGCATACCTACATGGTATAGCGATATCACTGGTGTGCGCTCAGCACTATCACACAGATGCTGTGTTCAGCGACAGAGATCATCAGCTCCTTGTTCTTGCAGCCCCCTGTGCCAGCCACTTATCAGGGGACAAAACGACGGAATCTTCACTTTATGCATCGTTTACTAACATCACCAGGTGTGATCATCAGTTTGGCCAAATTGCAAGTGGATAGGCCACTAAATGTGGCCACTGGGCAGGCTGCTTCTGGTGAGTTGCACAGTGACAGTCGTCATGCTAGTCAGTTTCCAGTGGCCACTCGGTAGGTAAGGAGCAGTCACCGGGAATGGAGGGTGATTCGAACACAAGTAAATGTGCTTGGAGCTTACAGATGGAAGTGTGGGTTCCCACATGCATGGTTGTGGCAGGAGCTACTGAAGTTGAACGCCGCCTATCCTGGTCACCTTGTGTTGAACACCAGTGGACATCTCTTTGTGATGGCCAGCAGGTTCCCAGGATGTAAAAGGCCATTGTCTAATGTAACTGATGAGTTTGCCTACGTTTATCAGGGAAGCGAAGACCTGACTTTGCATAGAGTGTCACTTGTGGAGGAGTTCCTTGCATTCAGAATGAGATTCTCAAGATAGGGAAGAAAATAATTGTCCTTTGGCATCGAAGGGCTTGTGTGCATTTAAATTGTGTGGAAAGTAGGCCTTTTGATAACGTTTTTAAAGCATAATTATAAGACATGACTGTCGGATATGTGCACTTGCTTCTCTTCTTTCTCTGTTCCTTCCTCGTCTGTATGGGTCTCGCAGGGAGGCCGGGGGGCCCGTGTCTGTAGGCAGAGGTCTCCATCAGTGTTTGCCTTGGGATGTACAGGGACCAGCATCTCCCTGTGAGAGCAGAAGGCCTGGGCCTGTGTAGAGGGGCGGGGAGAGGAGATCTGGGAGTTTCAGTCCTCACCAGCTCAGCACGTTTTCTTTTTGTTTATTTTTCTAACTAGGAAAATGAGCACTTGAAGAAATTCCAGGTGACCTGGGAGCTGCACAATAAGCACCTGTTTGAAAATCTGGTCTTTTCTGAGCCCCTTCTCCAGAGCAACTTGCCAGCACTGCTGTCCCAGATCAGGTATTGGGTCTTGATCGGACGCGTCCCCATGCTGTGACAGCACGGTCCCTTTCCCTGTGGAGCAGCTCATGTCTGTCTGAACACCACTGCAGCGTGGAAGTACTTGCTGGAAAAATCTCAGGGCTTTGGGAAAAATACAATACAGAAAGCTCAAAACCCAGAGTAATATGATTAAACTTTAAATAACAAACCCAATATAAAGCTATTAAGATTTAACACAATGGGGAAGCCAGGATGGCTCAGTGGGTTAAGCGCTTGCTTTGCAACCCCGGGGACTGGCCCTTGCGGACCCATATGCTGAACTGAGGTGTGCTTCCCATGTAGGAGGCCCCCAGTTCAGTTCTTGCCCCAAGTGGGGACCCCCCCGTTCGGCCCCTGGCTTGAGGGAGCATGCCTCCCATATGGGAGGCCCCCAGTTTAGCTCCCACCCTGCGCTGCCCCCACCCACCTGTGTGGAACGAAACCATGTTGAAAACTGATGACGTACAACAATGGAGATCTGCTCTAGGCTCTCCCCCTTTTCTCTCTTTCTGTCTCTCTCTTGTCAAAAACAATAAAAGTAAATATTTTAAAAAGAAAAAAAAGACTTAATACTACAAATTCCTCATAAGGAAATAAGGAATAAGGAAAAGCATTTTACCTTAACAAGACTCGTGCTTGGCCAGGTGGCTGCGGTATACTCTGGCACGCAGTGTGCAGGGAAGATTGGTAGCAGGGAGGGAGGAGGGAAAGGGAGGAAGGGTAGGAGGAGGGCTCTGGAGGAGGGAGGTGAGGGGAGGAAGAAGGGGCAAGAGGAAGAGAAGGGGGGGATGGGAAGAGTGAGTGGGAGGAGGGAGAAGGGGTGGGGGGAGGGAGATGAGGGGAGTAAGAGGAAGGCAAGAGGGGGATGGGCAGTGGAGTTGGGGAGAAGAGGGTGAAAGGAGGGAGGTAGAGGGGCAGATGAGGATGGGAGAAGAGCTCCACCATGGGTCAGAGGTACCAAGGGGCTCCTAGGCACTGGGGTGGGTATTAGCCAACATTTCTGTGTCTCAAGCGTCCCCTCAGTGTCTCTGTTCACGGGTGACTAGTGTACAGCAAGCTTGTCCAACCTGCAGCCCAGGGCGGCTCTGAATGTGGCCCAACACAAATTCATATACTTCCTTAAAACATTACGAGATCATGTTTGTGATTTATTTTTGTTAGCTCATCAGCTATTGTTAGTGTGAGTGTATGTTATGTGTGGCCCAAGACAATTCTTCCATTGTGGCCCAGGGAAGCCACGAGGCTGGACTCCCCCGGTGTAGAGTATCCATGGCTCGTCCCCATGTGTACCCAGATGATGTGCCAAGCACCGTACTCAGGGGCATTTGCCCTGGTGATGAGGGAAGTGAGAAGACTCAGCTGGGCAAGGCTCACCTCAGATCTGTGGCTGCACTGCTGAGCTGGGCGTGGGGATTCTGTTCCTTATCTGCTTACCACAATGGATCAGCACAGATGCAGTCATCTTTATGTAAATGTTCGTAGTGAAATATGGGTGGGCCAGATTCACAAAGAAGGGAAATTGTTTTTAAGTAAATAAATGATTATTATAGTTGAATCATATACATTACTGTTTTTTTTCCTCTTGAAACCCATGTATAGGACCTTTGATTCCTTATATTTCTAAATTCTATTTGAGAGGTCTTAACTGTTCCCACTTCCCACCCTCGCCTCTGGAGGAGTAACCTTACAAGCAGTTACTAGAGTGTGTTGGGGATAGAAACATCAGAATTCAGTGTCAGGCGGGTGTGGCCTGCGCTCTGGTGGGTCTGACTGTCCCACCTTGCCTTCTGTGTCCACTCTGAACGTGTCTGTTATGTTTTATGACAAGTGCACAAGAGACTTGTCCTACTTCGACCTTCACAGAGCAGAGTCAGGACAGTGTTCAAAGCCATGAATTTGAAATACAGAACCTGGTTTTGTCCCAGTTCCGGTGTTCAAATCCAGCAGGAGCACTTTTTATAAAGAGATGTGTGTCTTGGTGGGGAGGGGTTCTGACAGCAGGAATCCAGTGTATTTAGCCTTGTTGTGTGTGTCTGAGAAAGTGAGTTTGATGGGTCTGTCTTCACACTGTGGGTGGGTGACAGAAACCTAACCTGCATTATAGAACTCCATCGTGTTTTTTCTGGGCTTCTTGCTTGCTCATTGTGAGTGATGGTCAAACTGCACAGACTGGCAGTGTTTTAGTCCTGAATGTGCTCGCTGGGTGAAGCTGCAGTGGAGCTCTCAGGAGCAGGTGAGGGAGGGCAAAGAGACTGGGCGGGGCTGTGGAGAAGGGAGGCGGAGCATGCTCCAGGAGGGCTTCTGGCACTGGAAGAAGCAGTTCTGTTCTGTGCGGTTCCCCAGCAGATTCCCCTGTTGGACCGAGAATCAGTCAGATTTGAGCTTCTAGTGATGTCCATTTAACAACCTGTAAAAGTTTTGCAACAAGTTATATGTGAGCACCACCCCTAATGTAATGACCTCGCCTGTTGTCAAATTTATTGGGGTGACATTGTTCGGTAAAAATTATGTAAGTTTCAGGTATACAATTCTATATTATATCATCTGTGTGTTGCATTATGTGCTCCCCAACCCAGAGTCTATTCTCTTCCCATCACCATATATTCGATGTCCCTGCTCTACTCCTCCACCCTCCCTGTCATTTATTTTAATGGTTTTCAGTTGTTACTGCAATAAAATTCTGAAAATACAGAAACTCATGAAGAGGAGGGGTAGGTACTGTAAATAGTTTGGTACTTCTAAATTTCTTCTATGATTTTTTAAAGATTTATTTTATTGTTTGAGAGGAGAGAGAGAAGGGGGAGGGCCCAGAGCAGTCTCCATAGATGTACATCATTAGTTGTGACATAGATTCATTTTACACAGGTGGATGTGAGGCTGCATAGGGTGGGAACCGAACTGTGGACTCCACCTGCTGAGTTATTCTGGCATCCCACTTCTAGATTTCTGTCCTATGTCTACCCCCCACCCTTATTTTTAAATATGATGCCATAGTCATATTTTTACTTCACATGGACATATTTCCACATCAAAACGTGTGTAAGTATGTGTACATGAATGAATAGATGTAATTATAAAGTTTGTAATAAGCTTCTACTTTTTTTTATGTGAACAACAGTGACTGTTATCTGCACTTCATCACTGTGTTCTTGAGTGATTGATTATAAATGTTCTCTTTGATTTTGAAATTCCAGACAAATTATCAGAATATATTCATTACAGTTATTTTGGTTCAGGTGTTGATACATTTAGATATTAAGAAATGGATGGTTTCTGATAAGGCCTATATTGCACATCAGCTCACACCTCCCCACTTTGTCCCACCCACTCTGCCCTGTGTCTTCGTTCTCTGAAATGTAGGTATTTTTCTCATTCTTTACCTGTATGTATGTCTTTTGTTTTCTGTTTATTTTCTCACTTGCCATCTTACAACCTTTCTTAACAAGATATAAAATAGAATGAATACCATATTTTCCGGCGTATAAGACAACCGGGCGTATAAGACGACCCCCTAATTTTACAGTTAAAACACAGGTTTAGGCCTATATTCGCTGTATAAGACTACCCCCCACTTCCGAGGCTGTAGTCTTATACAGCGAATATAGGCCTAAACCTAAAGTTTTAACTGTAAAATTAGGGGGTCGTCTTATACGCCCGGTCGTCTTATACGTCGGAAAATACGGTAAAAGTGTAATTTCATTTCTTTGTTTAAATAGGATTTTCTGTTTTACTTAATGTGAAATCCAGGCCCAAATTTTGTATTTTATTTTAGCTCATCAGCTATCATTAATGTTAATGTGTTTTACATGTGGCCTGAGACAATCCTTCTTCCAATGAGGCCCAGGAAAGCCAAAAGGTTGGACATCCCTGGCCTAGAGCCTTTGGACCGCTTTCTTTTGTTGAAAGGCCTCTCTTCATAGGCTGGGAACCACAACGCATGACACCTGCAATGAGGACACGTACAGCACCCTGCTGCAGCGGTACCAGCGCTCTGAGGAGGAGCTGCACAGAGTTGCTGAGGAGTGGCTGGAGTGCCAAAGGAGGATCGATGCCTATGCCGATGAGCAGGTGAGCGCTCACCACCAGAACCCGCCACATGCGAGGCCCGTAGGCCAGGCTAAAGGGGAAGAAGGTACACATGGGGTCTCCTGACTTCTGGTTTTCCAGAGGGGGCCGAGACTCGCGAGGACTTACGATGACCCTTGCCCAGCTGTGCTTGCAGGGGCAACAGCAGTGGGTCGGTCATGGGGGGGCCTGTTCACACTCTGTCACTTCACAGGCTGCTGCCCAGGCTCAATGTCACCACTAGAGCCTCTAGGGCCTTTGGGAGCTGCTGAGTTTTGTCATTTTAGGAACCATGTACTGAACACTCCACCATTCAGAGTCAGGGATGCACAGATGAGTGTGAACTTCAGGGCCCATTCTCTGTCTGCCCCTAACCAGCTAGAAAGGCAGTGCAGACGTGAACACAGACTCATGTTGGGCAGGTGGCTTACAGGGATGAAGACCGAGAAGCAGGGCTCCCAGCAGGAGTGGCCGGTCAGCCAGAGCCTCACAGGGACACCAAACAGGGCTTCCAGATGGCATGTGGTCTGCCCACCTTTGTTAAATTTATTTCTTAAGCATGCAGTAGTAAATAGTTACTTGTAAAAGAAAACTGTGTTTCCTAAAACCTGCAGGTGTGTAACGATGTATAATGAAAGGAGACTCAGCTCCAGTCTTGACTCTTCCCATCCGAGAGTATGCTGTAGATCTCTTCTTTTTAGGTTGGCTTTGGCATTCTTTATTACAGTTTTATAGTTCATTAGTTTCTTACTGAGTTTACAACTAGGTATTTTATAGTTTGGGGACTGTTGTGAGTGGCATCTTGCATGGTGGAGTGCATTTCCTAAGCAGTTGTTGCTGGTTTGTAGGAAGCTGGGTTACTCCATATCCAGTCATCTTGCCAAGTTCTATTCTCTCTCCGGTAGTTTTTGAACTCATTGCCTTGAACATCTAGGAGACCACAATGTCCTCTACAAATAATCATAGTTCTGTCTTGCCTCCAGCATTTGAGCTATGTTTTGTTTTAGCTAGAACCTTTAGGACATGAATAGAGTGTTTGCTTTTTAGCAAATAAAAGAAGAAAAGAAGTTTTCTTTTTTTCTAGCTTAAGGTGGTTATTTTTGTAAAAAAAAAAAAAAGGTGTGGGGGTAAATATTGAATTTGTATGATTTTTTTTTCTTTTACACATTTCCAAAAGAATTAAGACATGAGATTTCCTAATTTTGTAACATCCTTGCATTCCTGGAGTTAAACCCTACTAGATTATGATATTTTTAACCCATTATTAGATTTAATTATTAATAGCTAACGCTTTATTTAGGATTTTTTATCTGTATTCTGAGGTATTGCAGTTTTTGTCTTTGAGATCTTGTCTGTTTTATATGAAAAATCATGCTAGTCCCCGAGAATGAATTGAGAAACTGGCCATATTTTTTCAGTTTTCAGGAATAGTTTAAATTTTCTGTTCCGTAAAGGATTTGGTAGAACCTACCATAAAACTTTGGAGCCTGATTTGTTTTCGCAAGGGAGGAGGAACAAGGACTGTCAGTCTTTCACTACCTTTTCAATATATGTTACACTTAATAGTCTGTTTGGGGTTTTTTGCTTCATGAGTGAGCATTTAGAAAGTTACCTACATCAGTCACTTGAAGGCTCTGGGCTTGTGCTTGTGAGGGAGATGGGGAGATAGAGAGAGCACTCTGCCCACCCATAGGGAACGCCGGGTCACGAAGGGCAGTGTGTCTGCAGCACTGCTGGGATGTGGAGGGAAGCCAGCCAGCCTTGCTGAGCGAAAACCCAAAAGCTTTTCAGGTTGACTCAACTTTCCAAACCATTGTGGACATCCAACAAAATAGCCCGGAGCCACTGATGGCGGCCCTTCTTAGCGCTGAGAAGCGTGCATCACACAGGTGTTTTCTCTTGTGGTTTAGAAGAGTCTCCTCCACGTGGTCTGTGTCCTCTCCTGCCCCATCCTCTCTGGGGCGCCTGTCTTCCCTTGCTGTAGGCGAGAAGTTTAGAGAACCAACTTTGGGGTTTACTGATCACATTTCCTTCTTTGTCTTTGCAATAATTTCTGCTTTTACCTTTAATTTCTTCCTACATTATTGGTTTCTTGTTTTGTTATGGTTTTTTGGCTTCTTACGTTGAACGTATACTTAGTCTTTTTTTGTTCTGTTTTGTTCAAAGATGCATTTAAACCCATACCTTTTCTTCTGCATGTTGGGTACATCTCACAGAATTTGATTTGTGGGGCTTTTATTGTCAAAACAGACTGATTTCAACTTTACTCTCTTCTCTAATAGTTTACACTATTTAAAATTCTTTTTTTTTTTTTTAAGCTTTATTTTTATTGTTTTTTGACAGAGAGAGAGACAGAGAGGGGGAGGGCCCAGAGCAGTCTCCATAGTTGACATCATTGGTTTTTCATATAGTTTCACTCCTCAGGTGGGCACAGTGCTGCACAAGGCAGGAACTGGGCCGGGAACCTCCCACATAGTCCCCGGCAATAACTGAACTGAGGGCGCACCCCAGTTCAGCATGTGGGTCTGCCTGGGTCGGGGCCAGGATTTGATCCTCAGGCCCTGGAGCTGCAAAACAAGCACTTAACCTGCTGAGCCATCCCAGCTTCCCCTTAAAATTCTTTTCAATTGCATGAATTTTATTTTATGAAATTACTCTTTACTTGTTTGGGTTTGGAGGGTTTGTTGGTAGTATTTTCTTTCCTGTAGGATTAGATATATTTACCCTTTGATTTTTTTCTCCTAATGTCTTAGAAGATTTATTCTCCATTTCTATCGGTTAAGTGATTACTCGTAATTTTTAATAATAAGAATATATTTATATAAACATCAAGATTTAATCATTTCATAGCCTCCTCCTCCCAAATAAGACAGTGCTTTGAGCCCATCCTTAATTTCCTAGTCCCCTCAATTTGTTGTGGGTTTTTTTGGTATAATATACATGACAAAATTTATCATTTTTACCACTTCTGAGTACAGTATACTTAGGAAAAGGTACCCAGTGTATTCACACTGTAGTGAACACCCAGCATCCTCTCCAGGACTCTTCCATCTTCTCACACTGACACTCTTTCACCACTGAACAGCCCCCCAGCCCCTGGCCACCTCCATTCTGCTCTCTGTGTCTGTGGATTTGGCTCCTTGAGCCTCATGTCAGTGGATCGTGCAGGCTTTGCCCCTGTGTCTTGCTTATATCACTCAGCGTAATGTCCTCAGGGCCCGTCCACATTATCTGTTTGCCTGCTTGTGGGTCTTCCTCTTGATCAGAGCTCCTTACGTGCAGCATCGGTCATCTTCATTGTTTATTTCCAGCACATGCAGGACACATATTGGGCATTCAGAAAATGACAAGTGTGCACTTGCTGTATTGACAGATTCGGTTGTTAGTTCCTGTCTTTCATGTGGACCCATCTCTGCAATGGTGCTGAGTATGTTGAGTGGGTGCTAAGACAGGAGGAGGGTCAGATGCTGTCTGCAGGGCTATGCTGTCTTGTCCGCAGGCGATGCTCTTGTAGATGTCAGTGTTGAATCTCACTTGAGAGTGTCCTGGGTCGCTCCTGCCGGTACTAAGTTCTTTTGTTTTTTTACATTCCCTTATTAGATGACAATGAAAACCAAACAGCGCATGCTAACGGAAGACTGGGAGCTTTTTAAACAAAGGCGGTTCCTTGAAGAGCAGGTGAGGTTGTGGGTAGGAGGGCAGTTCAAGGAAATGAAAATTGTCCAGTGCAGAGCAGGTGGCTGTAAGTGACCAGCATTTCCAGAACACACTGCAGGCTCTGTGTTTGTCAGACCCTGCTTTTAACCTCCAGATGAGCTCATGTTCCTTGCCTATTTCCTTATCTTCTATATTCCTCAGGGAACACCCATTTATCCAGGGGCCTGCTCCAGCCCATAGGCACCCAGCAGTCTCCTCCTGGGCAGTTGGTGCCATCTCCGGTTCACACTTGAAAGTGACACAGTGAGGTCACAGAGCTGGGACCCAGCTAGCTCCCCTCAGATGGAGTGCACAGACCTCCCCACGTGCCGGGGCTGGCCTCCCCTTCCTCCAGCAAGCTCTTCCCCACCCCTTTGCCAGCCACATTGGCAGTGCTTGGTGGTCTAAGGACATTCACCATCATTTGGGAACTTGGCTTCCCTCGATTGTCGTCCACCCCTGCCTTCTCCGTAGTTTTCTTAGTTCCTTGCCAACTCCACTTCCTCGGTCTAAGGCCTTCCTTAGATGGGCCCTGGCCTCAGCTGTCACACCAGCGCCACGTTCCCACTCCTATGGTCTCCTCTGGGCACCACAGGTAGAAAGAGGGCACCATATTCTGGTTCCCTCACCTGCCCCCAGCCCACCCAGCGTGGCTCCTGTCCTGCCAGATGGTCCTTCCTGCCACCACTGTTCCACTGCCAGAGCCAGTTCACAGTTTCTTCTCTGAAATGTAAATGCTTGCCTAGGTGATTGGATGTGCAGGTGGCATTCCTAGATGGCTCCCAGCCTGCCCCTTGTCTGTGTGCTCATCTTGTTTCTGCAGCTGGTGTCCTCCCCAGCCAGCCTCCCCCATGGCTGCATTCCTTTCCTGTGGCCGTCTGCATTCTGACTTTGCAGGCCTCCGTCATGCCTTGTAAATGCTTGTGGACTATGGACACGTTCATGCATGGTGCTTTCTGTCTGCTCCCGAGCCCGCCTGCTCAGCCCTGGGTCCACAGGCACAGTGCTCACCGCCTGCACCCGAGCCCCGCCTGCTCAGCCCTGGGTCCACAAACACGGTGCTCACCGCCTGCACCCGAGCCCTGCCTGCTCAGCCCTGGGTCAGCAAGCACAGTGCCCACTGCTCACTCCCGAGCCCGCCTGCTCAGCCCTGGGTCAGCAAGCACAGTGCCCACTGCTTACTCCCGAGCCCGCCTACTCAGCTCTGGGCCAGCAAGCATAGTACCCACTGCTCAGTCCCGAGCCAGCCTGCTCAGCTCTGGGTCCACAGGCATGGTGCTCACCACTTGCACCCGAGCCCTGCCTGCTCAGCCCTGGGTCAGCAAGCACAGTGCCCGCTGCTCACTCCCAATTCCCACCTGCTCAGCCCTGGATCTATAGGCACTGTGCCTGTTGCCCGCTGCCCGCTCCCCTGAGCCCCACCTGCTCAGCCCAGGGTCTGTAGGCCTTTGAAAGGCCTTTGCAGCATTCTGCCCACTGCCTGGACACCCTTCTTGCCTCTGACAGCATCACCCTCCTGGACCTCACTCCGACCTGGTGCCCACCAAGTGGCCCCTCTGCCTCCGTGGCTGTGCAGGAGCACCTCCCACCCAGCCCCTGGCCTCTGGTTTCTTGCCTCACTCCTCTTCCAGAAGCTCGGCTTCTTGGGGGCAGCAGTTTATCTCGCTGCTGGTACCAAGCAAGTACCGAGCACATGGCAGATTCAGTGTAAAGGCTGGGCGTCAGCTATGTGGGGCGTTGCCCTCTGCTGGTGAGAAAGCCAGTCGGGGTTACTGGTCCCTGGCCTGTGTGTGACTCAGTCCCACAGCTGCTGTGCCTTCTAAGTCTGCTTTCCCCTGCCCTGGCCCTGGCCCTGGCCCACTGTAGGAAGCTGGGACCATTAGTCTCTAAATGAGCATGACACATATTACCACAATTACTGAAAAATACAAACCACATGATGGGAGCTGTGTCTTGCTGAATTAACCTATTGTTTTATAATTTCCTCTAGTTAACGAGTAAGAAAGCAATCGCTGGTGAGAACAACTTCACGGATGCCATGAGGCACGTGCTGTCGTCCCGGCTGAGCATGCCCGACTGCCCCAACTGCAACTACCGACGAAGGTGAGCTGGCGCGTGGCAGCGCGGCAGCCTCAGCAATAGCAGTCTTCCCTCCTCTGGGCCGGCTGTCCTGATCACTGTCCTTAACTCCCCTCAGATGTGCCTGTGATGACTGCAGCCTCTCACACATCCTCACGTGTGGTATCGTGGACCCTCCTGTCACTGGCGACACCCACATTCACCAGCTGCCACTCCAAGTGGGTTCTGCTCCCAACTGCCTCTCTGAGCTGCGCCCACCGAGCGTGTCGTCCGCAAGCTCTGGGTCCAGCTCCAGCTCTCCCATTACAGTCCAGCAGCACCCCAGACTCGTCCTCACAGACAGTGGCTCTGCACCGACTTTGTAAGTTGAGACTTTGTAGTAAGGTTTCCGAGATTTAAGTAGTCACGTAATGAAGGAGACAGCCATGTCTACAGACGTGTGTGTGCTTCATTTTTTAAAGCAACCTTTCAAACATGAAATCAGTGAAGCCAAACTTTGACACTGTTTTATTGCCTGAAAGAACAGGTAGCACAATGGATGCCAGCCAGGAGCCAGCACTCTGGTGTGGCTGCATGCAGGAGGGCCTGCGCCCCCACTTTACTTGCAGATGGTGTCCCGGCTTCATGCCATGTCTTGCGAGAACATGGCCGCTCACTTTAGCAAGAGATTGAGAGACTGCTTCTGTGCTCCCACGTTGTCTAGAAGTGCGTTTTGTGTGGGTGTGGTGGCTGTGCAGCTGTCACTCACCAGTTTCCACACATCTTCGGAGTTGTAACCCTGTCTTTATAGCACATCCCACTCTTAACTCCTGCGCGTGGGCGTATACTTTTATTTTACTTATATAAACGTAGACTCGCATCCTGCCTGCAGCCAGCCTGTGGCGTCTGGAGCCCTGGGTCGGGCTGGGGCGCAGGGCTCCTGTGGGGATGGGCTGCTGCCTGGCCTGGGGCTGCTTGGCAGTCCTCAGCTTTTCTTGCCTTGGATTTCTCAGTGACTGACGGCAGCTTTCCTTCAGAGTCTTAATTCTCAGTGTAGATTTGGTCCCAAACACAAAGTCATTTTAAAGGGATTAGTCTGAACTCCCAGGTTCTTTTCATTGACCTCAAACAGCTGCACAGCCTTAGAAACCTTGTGCTTTGCCCAAAGCCCAAGGAAGTGTCCAGGGCTCTACAACCAGCTGTCTGCCAGCTGCTCACCAAGTCACACCTGCAGCAGCTAATGAAAAATTATTAGCCCCTTCACTGTGCCACAGCTGCTAGTGCCATTGTGGGCCCCTGCCTGCGCGGCTCTGGGCACATGGGCCTCTGCCTCCTGTACTTACGTCTCCCAGTCACACACCGCCCCCATTTGAAAGCCTCTAGCATTGTCTTGATTTGTGCTGTCCCTTTCCTAGTGACTCCTGATTTGGTGAAGTCAAATCCTGTGCTTTCAGTCACTGACCTGCAGTGCTCTGAATGTATGGGCTCTGAAGTGGACGAAGCCTGCTTTCATCCATTGAGCAGATGGTTTACTTCATTTCTGACCCTCAGTTTCCCCACCTGTCTGTGAACTGTGGTGATGACAGCACCTCAGAAGTGGGTGTGACTGTTGTTGACCAAGGCCCCCCGTTCCGTCACTTCAGGTGCCGTGGGCCCTCAGCAACCTAGCAGCCTCCCCTGGTGGGTGCTGCTTGTGCCTCCTTGGGGAAGCTCTAGGTTGTAGAGCATTGTTGTTTGTTGACTTTTTTTTTCCTAAAAGTGGTTCCCATTAAATTTAACAATAAAAAAAAAAAAAGAAGAAGAAGAAGCCAGACTTGAACATGACAATAAACTAAGAGTTGGTTTAATCAAGCAAGATAAGAAATATTGAAAACCAAATAAAAGCAATCTAGATACTTACTGTGTTGGAAGTAATATGATCTTATATATAATTTTTAAATAAAAGTTTCTGTTGCTAATTATAAAATCAAAAAAAGAAAAAAGTGGAAAAGACACCCAAGTTTGATGGTTCCGGACACTCCCTCTTAAAGCTGGAAAGATCACCAGTTCTTAGGACTTTTCCTTCTGGAGGTCTTAGGTGCTAAGGCTGCAGGCAGCCCAGAGAGGTGTGTGTAGACCATGGACATCCATTTGTGGTTGTGCCTTGGGCCATTGGCACTGAAGGTAACTCTGCTGGCTCTTTTCATGCACCAGAAAATCATACATTTAAAAAGTGGCCCCCAGGGGATACCAGGATAGCTCAGCGATTGAGCATTTGCCTCGCAATTGCAAGATCCAGAGTTTGATTCCTGGCCAAACCCATATGCTGAACTGTGGTGCAACTGGTAACCGTTGAGATGGCTTAGTGGCAAAGGTTCTCGCCTCCTACGTGGGAGGCACCTAATTCAGTTCCCTCCCTGCACGGCCCTACGTCTACCTATATGGAATGAGACTATGTTATAACTAATGATGTACAACTATGGGGACTGCTTTGGGCCCTCTCCTCTTCTCCTGCGCTCTTTCTCACCTTCTCTGCAACAATAAAAGAAATCTTAAGAAAAAAAAGAAGTGGCCCAGCTTGGAAATCTGCTTACATTTTTAGTAAATATTCCATTTGCCCATTGCTTAGATGTCTTGTGAAAGCTGATATTTAATTAAGATCCTGACTGACTTGACCAGAGCTGGTCTGGTAGTAAAAGCTTTTTAGTATTTTGTCTCATAAATGCCTTTTGTTCAACTGTCTTATGTCTAAAATTTTGGTAGTTATAAAATCAGACACTAAAGACTTAAGGTTGTTCTCTGTACATCTTTAATTTTCATCGAAAATGAATTGTGTCTGCTCGGAAATGGCTGAGAGCTGTTGTACAACCAGGACACTCCAGGTCCAATGGAATCAGATTAATCTGATTAAATTTTTGTGGGTTCCTCAATATTTCTACTTGTAGAGTTTTGTTTTCTGTTCCTCCACATAGCACAAATGGTAATGTTCAGGGCACTGAGCGGTGTTACGAAGTACGCGGGGCACTCAGTGTGACACTCATAAAAGAGAGCAGTGTCTGTGCTCAGTAGGTGGCTCACTCACGGTTCTCTGGTGACCAGCCTCATGGTGACCTCTATGCTTGTCTCAGTTGCAGTGACGATGAAGATGTTGCTCCATTGTCTGCTAAATTTGCTGACATTTATCCATTGAGTAACTACGATGACACTGAGGTAGTGTCCAACATGAATGGAATCCACAGCGAATTAAATGGTGGTGGGGAGAACATGGCCCTGAAAGATGAGGTATGTTCTTGACTTCTTCCTAGTGACAGGAAACAGCATGGAATGGTAGCCTGGCATGTCAGTGGTTTATATTCTTTTTAGAGAGTATAACTTACTGAAGGGTCTTAAAGTCCCCTCAGGTGAGCAGTACCAGCAGTAGTTCCTCAGAAGCTGATGATGAAGAGGCGGATGGTGACAGTAGTGGGGAGCCACCAGGGCCCCTGAAGGAAGACATAGCTGCAGGAAATGGGAGCCCCAGGAAAGAGGAAAATAGAGTGGACAGTCCACCCCCATCTTACCCAACTCAGCAGGTATGATTTTATTTTTTCAAACGTCCTTTTTCCCCAAGGATTTCTTTCTCTGTGTATATTTTCTCTAAACATTAGCATTATTAAATACAAAATTAGGTCATTTTGAATAACTACTGAAGATTAGAACTGAAGAGAATCAAGGCACTTACAAAATCAACAAACGGGATGCTGGGATAGCTCAGCAGTTTAGTGCTTTCTTTGCAGTCACAAGGTCCAGGATTCGATCCCCAGCCCTGGCCTATACAAACCTCATATCCTGAACTGGGGTGCAACTGGTAATCGCCGGGATGGCACAGTGGTGAAAATTCTTGCCTCCCATACAGGAGGCCCCTGGTTCGGTTCCTGCCCAGTGCGGCCCCACCTCTACCTGTATAGAATGAAACCATGTCACAACTAATGATGTACAACTGCAGAGCCCTCCCCATTTCTCTCTCTCTTACCTTCTCTCAAACAATAAATAAATCTTTTTAAAAATCAACAAACATGAGTCATAACCCCCATTTTGATCTTGTTTTTCTTCTCTTGAATCTGTAATCACAATTTTAATTTCATAACAGCTCCCATAGCTCCAGATATTTCCCATCTCATGGAGTACTTTTTTTGTCTGTATAAAAGCAATGGGGAGGGGGTATAAAATAAAACAGTAGAATGTTAAGATTTCAGCGAAGGTTGGTTTTATAAGGGAGCTTTTTCCCCGCTGGTAGATATGTTTTTCTATTAACCAAAGGTGTGGATACCTTATCAGACTACTATTTTTTCTTAGACACTCAGAATTTTACAGATGTGGAAGCAGTTTTTTTTAAGATTTATTTTTTTGACAGAGACATAGAGAAAGGGGAGGACCCAGAGCAGTCTCCATAGTTGACAGCATTAGTTTTCCATATAGTTTCACTCCACAGGTGGGTGCAGGGCTGCGCAGGGCAGGAACTGGGCCGGGAGCCTCCCACATGGGCCCCGGCAAGACCTGAACTGGGGGCACACCCCAGTTCAGCACATGGGTCTGCCTGGGTCAGGGCCGAGAGGATCCCCGGGCTCCGGGGC